>CAWLCR010000058.1:39200-192684 GCA_963855995.1 Muricea muricata | reverse complement strand
AATGTCGCGAATTTCTGGCCATGTACAAGCAAGTAAGATGTTAGGTTGCATAAGAAGGCAAACGCTTGACATAAAACTACCTCCGTTCGTCGAACCCTATTTCTGCTTTCTTCTGCGAGTTTAGTTATAACCAAAGCTTGAAATGCTAGATTTAATTCCTGTATGTTACTGGCACGGGTATCTTGACATGGTTTTCTTCTTCAAATGCATTCATTGAGATAACAGTTATCAATAACGAGTAACTATTAAAAATCCAAAACGGAGAAAGAGCAACAAGATCTGCTGATCCGAGCAGTCTGATACATAAAACAAAAAAATGCATGACTGCAACCTATCAGAAGTCTTTCCTGACGAGATCAACGGGATTGTTGAACATTCTACCAAAAGACCTGACACATAAAAACAGTACATTTAACAGTTTTAAAAGCGGTCTTCTAAATTACTATAAATTTGCCTCAAAAGCTGTCTATGATGCAGAGGATCCACGAACGTGGAAATCTATAATTATGTTTGTGTTGTAATACGTCTGTTAACCTGTCATGTCCAATATCGTGCTGTACTTAGCTTGTATGTATAGAAATAGATGAGGTATTCTGCTTTTCGGTGCAATTTTTAAATATTAATTTGATTGTACCTTTCGTATTGTGTAAAGGATCACTGTAATTGGCTTAAGCTGTTGCGATTACCTGGCTATGTCAATGTCATATATATTGTTGTTGTTAATGTGTGTATAGTCTTGGCAAAGCCTAATAAATAAATAATTAAATAAATCATCAGACCTGTTTCTATCCACGGAGTATCCAATGTTTTTAATTTTTTATTTCTTCTGCTTTGTTTCATATCTGTATATTCCCTCTCAATATGTGCAAATCACACTTTTAAAATTGATATTAGCTACGATGATGTAGATAGGTTCTGTACATAGTGCACTTCATGTAATCTTAATTGCCGTATTATTCAATCTACTCCCAAAATTCATGTTCGTTTGACTGTGTCTAACGTATATGTTAACTAGCGTACATATTGTCAGTGGAGCTGTACGACCTTTGCACTGTGCTTTGGTGCATTGTGGTCTAGCTTAAACTACAAAAACTTTAATTCCTTGTATCTTTATGTGGAGTATTTTCTACTGAATCTTGATTAGCGTTCACTTATTTTGAAAATGTTCTTTTGTATACAGCAAAGAAAACATCGCAGTTATCCTGGGTTTTATCATAACCAGCAAAATGCGATCAAACGCCGTCAAAATTCTTGGGGATGTACAGTAATAATTTTGAGTGTCTTAGTTTAATTTCCTCAAGCTGCCTACATGACGCCATGCGTACCTATTTTTCAATCAACGTAAACCGACTTTCAACTGTATATAAAAGTATTAGCGAGGACAAAGAGTTTTCTGCAAAATGCCGTATTCCAATGAGCGACGGCTCCAACTTTCTTCTGTCAGCACGAGATGGCGCAAGCATGTGGCGTGTGCTTTGAGCAATAAAGACGAATCCTGTACTAAAGTCGTACTCGTACTCGCTGTCAAAGCTCCCTAGTGTTGCTACAGCCACAACGATTCTTTAAATGTGGTACATGTTACGACTTTAAACGTTAGGTCTCACTTAGCAACCAGTGAAATGCAAATATTTTTTTTTATGGGACGTTTACTGGAAAATATG
The DNA here is from genome assembly GCA_963855995.1 of Muricea muricata. Taxonomy (NCBI): domain Eukaryota; kingdom Metazoa; phylum Cnidaria; class Anthozoa; order Malacalcyonacea; family Plexauridae; genus Muricea; species Muricea muricata. The sequence continues at coordinate 191,023 of CAWLCR010000058.1, read as the reverse complement.
AGCCCACGTACTGCGAGAAATTTAAAAAAATTGAAAATGGTGCGTTAATATATTACTTGAACCGATGACGTCAACTATGCTAATATAAGTTTCTGATTCTTATAATGCCCCAAAATTCTATCACACAAAGTTTTTGTTTTTAATATGTAACTATCATGTATCATTTAATTTATTAACAATATTTTATCACTTATATAAATGACAAATAATACAAATAACAATAGTTTCCTTGTATATGGTTATATAGTTAAGAAGAGAAGATCAAACGTCTGTGTCAAGAATCAGCCACGTAAATCTTTATGCACATCAACACATAATGCGTCACAGCACCAAGAAATGGTGAATTTGTGTTCTTGAACACACTTGATGTCAACGTAAACGTAAAAAGACACTTGTATTGCAAGATCCTTACGAAGACTGAGGCCGTCAGCGTTTAATTCCTTTTTTTCTTGTTTATCTAGTTGACTGCAAATTGCTTGGTACCTGCAAGTTTAAACAGAATGTACTGGTGAGCTTTTTAGGTAATTTGTAATTGTTCGTTTACCTCTGCCAACATGTTATTGAGTGTAGTTTTATGTTTCGCAAACAAAAAACTAATTAACTGGTTTATTTAAAGATGCTTTGTGTATAAAAAGTAGAAATTTTAAAACGGCTTTCAATCTCGCGGAGCGGCTTCGAGTAAAAAGTTCTTTAATGAATAAAGTTCGCTTTAGTGCTTGTGATGTATAATAAAACAAAAAAATCTTAAATTAAAATGTTTAAAACCTTGAAGGGTGCGAATTTTGGAACGGATTAAAACTGTTTTGTGCACGAAATTCGAATGCTTCAAATTTATAAGTTTATGTTGGTAAGTTATCTGTTAAGCGTACTTATATTTTTCTAAATAACTATAGTTTTTCTTGAAAATGTCAGAATCGTAACTAAAATGCATAAATTAAGTTTATCCTCGAGCCGCAGCGCGGCGAGGGTTACTAATTCTGAGATGAGAAAGTCATCCGCCATTATGTGTTGGTTTGGACGTTTGATCTTTTTGCTCACGTTATTGAATTCCGAGGATTTTTTAAAATAAATGTTAGGAAATCTGTAGGGAAACGAATTCAAAACATTAAAAAACAAGAAAATAAATCAAAAGTACGAAAAATGCGACGAAAAACGGACCAACAGAAGGAAACAAGAACGGAAACGTACATAAAAGGTAGCCGTATTCAGTCTATTCAGTAGCCGTAATGATTCCGCATTTTAATTTCGAAGCTTACGTTTCTTTGTTTTGTAAAAGCGAGACTGTAGTTTTATCATAATGACCGTAACTATTTTAATCAAAAATACATGGCGTGAAATAGTTTTTATTGCAAAACAAAGATTTAGTAGTTTATAAATATTCATCAAAACGTTTTAACAATGTAGCGTAATAAATTGTATTTCATACCGTACCAAAGTTCACACTACGCATAATGACATTCGGACAACAGACATTTAAACAATTAAGTATTTTTTCATTTAAACTGGTAATTCTTTCATTATTTTCACAGTTATTTAAAAAAATATAGAACGCATTATTAAAAACTGCCGTGTCGGCGTGTTGCTATGAAAACAATCCTTGAGAATACTTTATGTTCCAAAAATATAGTTGCATCTTTGATATATTGGGGCGAGTGGTTTTGCATTCATGCATGTATTTCTAGTTTATAATTACAAGATGTTTAATTTGAAATGCGTTGTACACAGACGCTTGTTATATTTAGGCTTATATGAAGTATTGAGGCGTGCAAAGATATTGCAGAGGGGAGGAGGGGAAGGATGTATTCTGAGAAGCGCCTGTCAAATCTTGTATACTGTCGTGGTAGGTATCTTGTGTTGCCCAAAATCTATTTACAAATCCATTTAATTTTGCAAGAGGACCGTGCAGTACTAAACTTCAGTTATGAAAATATCACTAAAACCAAGCTGGCAATATTATGTTTCATGATAAATAAAACTGTTAACGTAATATTTTCTCCTACTTTATTGTGTCTTTGGTCGGAACTGCGTATTCAAATAAAGCTGCAAATTGGTGTGGAATAATAACTTAAAGAATGTTAATTAGAAATAAATTTGAAATGATAAGTAACTGACTTTGTCGATCAGTAGTGCATCATTTTTCATTTGAAATATCCGACCTCCAAACCTCGGGGCATACCGGTGGTGTTCTTTTGAAATTTAAAACTGTTTTCCACTACACTGAATGTTGCGTCCACAGTGAAATTTTAATTCTATCGTGTTTTCTGTAATTTTTACTTAATTTCACACTGAACAAAAAAAATTCACTCTGCATTGCGAATTCTCTCTAGTGGAAACAATCCTAAATTTCACACACATACAAAAAGAATGCCTTGTATGCCCCGAGGCATTGCGTTTTTGATTCGCCTGTTCAAGTTCAAATTTTATAACCGTTTGTAAAATAATTTCACAATGCCCTGAAGATGTGGCAGGTAGCAACGAAACTTTAGCTTCAAAAACTTTTTTGTTTGAACTCCATCTATAGTGTCTATATGGCTCTATTTAACCTTTCTCTCCAATGTAGCCATCTGGCAGCATCAAGTTTTATTCAGTATATTTTACATAAAGTACCACCTTGTGCAATAATCTGGCTGAGGAAGCCATAGATAAATCAGACCTAGATTGCTGGGGCATACCTAGCGCCTGCGACTCCAAATAGAAGAATCCAAAATGGCGTCGAAACTGAGCAAAAACATAAGCATTAGTATTATGAAAAACAGTTTTTTCGCCTTTTTTTGTTAAACTGCTGCAAACAACGGTCAACTGGACTTTTTCGAAAATAGATCACTATTGCATAGTTTTTAAATGTAAAGTGATGAAATGAAAAGTGGGCTAGATTCTTACAAAATTATCGTTCGATAAAGATTTTCAGGAGTGGACGTTTTGACCGATTTCGTCAGTTTGCGTGGATCGATTATTGGACTTCTAACAGCCTCGTACCCAGGCGTCTCTTAGTGCAAAGTAAGACCGCACATATTAATTAGTATTTTGATATATGCAAGATATAACCGCGTGAAGAATTTTGGGGAGGACGCAATGAATGAGCGAGACCCCTGGCAGAATAAGCTTATTTCGCTCCTCAGATATGCCATACCTGAAGAGTCTCTAGTTATGGACGTGTTGGAGGGATCCGTTCAAGAACTATCATTCGAAGGTAGGTCTTTATTGTTTGTTATTGATTTTATGACAATTTTGGCGTATATAATTTTGGCGTATATAATTTTGGCATAAGTGATAATTTCTTTTAAAATAATAGCATCAAGTTCTGAAGAAGATATATTATTCAGTCATGAAAAACTGGGTGTCGAAAGTGTCAGTTGAGAGTTGTTTTACTTATATTTGTCAACATCATTAATAATTTATGAAACAAATAAAAGAAAATACATATCTAATCACTATACATAAATGGTTTATTTATTGGGCAAAATTTGTGGTTATTTCATATACAAGCCTTGCATTGCGTTAAACTTGCCTAAATAAATAATTTACATGTAGTTCATGCCTCACGGCAATGTTATGCCATTCATGCAAACATTTTCTACTTGCCATGTCCAACCATGTCTTTGTAATGACGTTTGTTTCAATATTTGTCTCAATATTTGATGTAATTATGTTTCTCAGTGATTACCAGGTTTTTGTATTGAGATAAAGTTGAAAAAAGGGTATTAATTTAGGACTTTGTATTTAATTGGAACAGCATAATGGTACCAGCACCACCCTCAGCCCCCTGCTGCTGTTGAGTCTTGACCAAAACGATTTGCTGGTAAGAAATGTACATCAACATTTTACATATTTTGGAAAATTAGCAGTGCTAAGATAGATTTTTAAATTCATTATTGTAATCATAAAATATCAACCAGGCAAATACCCAATTTAGTTTCAATGTGCAATTGTAGTGAGTTTGAAAAATTAACAGTTATAGCTAAAAAGTACATTGATTTGGAAAGGCTGTTGCAATACTATGAAGAATTGCTTATGTGAAACAATCTTTGATAATGAATTTACTTGGCTTATCAGGTGCAGACAAAAACATTTTGACTTGTTCAATCAAAGTATTTCTACATTTTCCAAAAAAACACACTTGTTACACATGAGCATGTGTATCCTTTTGTGATTACGCCTGCTGTTTTATTTGTCGTAAAAAACAAACCACTAGCAATATAATGCTATGCAATTCTCTGCTGTAATGCATGACTATTTCTTATATGACTTTCTTTCGTTGAAGACTTGTGGAGTAGACAACTTGTTTTTTAGTATGTTCTGGTATTGAATCTAACTTTTTTGCAAAGTATTACTTCTAGTGATTTTGATTTTGAGTGTTAGCTATTAAGATTTTTTGCTTAGTATTCTAAATGTGAAATTGAATGTGTTTACAAAATTGGTCCTTTTGTACATGTACACTGCCAGCTTTCCAGGAGGCATGAGTGTCTTTAAGTTACAATAAGCTAATAATGAACATACAGCAGTTTTGCTTTAGACTTGCAGGGATGTCATATTTATAAAAAGTGAAAATTGATACCTAGGCAGAAGTCAATATTACAAGTTATATTGCTTTTTATCTTGTAGCAATCCTGAAGAATATCTGATTTTTTAATAAACTGTCTCTCCCAAACATTTATAAATTTCTTGTTAACAATCTTGCAAGAGTTTTATAAAATTACACTATCTTGCAAGTTATTTTCATCTCTGCAGCACATCTGCCACAGTCACAGTTTGTTAACAAATGATGAGATTTTCATGCGTTAAACTTCTGGGAGTACAGTTGGATGCGACATTGAGCTGGCTTCATAGAGTTTTCTCCCCGAGAGTTACGTTCTTCGTTTATTTGGCGGGACCTTCAAATTTGGCACGACCCTCGCAAACATGTCTTAGTTTTCTTCTTCTTAAAAAGTTTATTTCAGTAAATACGCTATAAATATAATGTTCAGAGGATTAGAAAAAAATTTGAAACGAAAGCCATTGTATGGAGTAACTTTATAGAAAAAATTATTTTAGCAGGGTAGCCCAAATGGTATCCTTAGGGGCCCTGCATATGATAAAAGCTTACGTCATACCTATCATTACATAATTAAAATATTGTTGAAAACTATTTACAAATGGGATATGATTACAACACAATTACATATACTAGCCTAGCAACAATGATTTTTGATACGATGCTTAAAATTTGACAAACTTGTAGCATTTTTTATTCTGCTCGGAAGTGCATTGTAAAGACATGTTCCATTTATATCAAAGGCACAAATATATCAAATGCACAGCACAAATATATCTGAATACACAAGAAATAGCAACTTCAGGCACAAGCAAGAAGCACAGCAACCATGCAGGAACAGATAATGCAACATCATTTGGTTTAACCCTCCATTATGCAAGAACATCAAGACAAACATTACACGCAGTTTTGTCAATTATCACAAGCCAGAACACAGTCACGCATAATTAATAAGGAAAAGCCAGCTACAATACATTACGACATGCAGACAACTGCAACTGTGGGAGCAAGCAAGCATATCCACTGCAAGACTAAGAATAGATATTGTATAAAAAACAACCCTCAGCACAAGAAACACACGGGACACAAAGCACTACATTGTAGCGTGACTTCAAGCACATTTAAAGAGCGATACAGGAATCATATCAAATCTTTCTTCCACAAAAATATTCAAGCGAAATGGAACTCTCGAAACATGTTTGGGACTTGAAACAAAACAAAACAAAAACATATTTCACCATAAATTTGTCAGTAATAAAAAATCTATTTCTTACACGGGAGGATCTAAACGATGTAATTTATGTTACAGGAAAAACTTAGTATTTTGGAAAAGAAAAAATAAATAAATTGCCTAATTGACAAAAGATCAAAAACATTTTTGGCCTGCCAGCAAAAAAATAGATTTTAGGTAAACAACCTAAACAAAGAAAAGAATGGAGGATATTTGAACACCCACTCTCTCACTTTTCTTCCTTAAGTACAAAAATGCGCAAACGTTTTCGAAATTTGTCTTCCACATGAGCATTCCTTTTGGAGGAAACAGACTGTAGTGATAAGTTTTTGAGGTATTTTGCACGATTATAAATTTTGCTCTGTGTATATGCCATTCACCATTCGCAAACGAATTCGTACCCTGGTGCCGTGGTGCACGTGATCGAGTTAGCACACATAAAAATGTCACATTTCCGCTTTCATCATTGAAATGATGAGTGAAAGTTGCGGTTCAAAAAATCGTTTCCATACATCACAACGTCACTCTTATGTGACAATTGTGTCGTGTATATTGGTCCAAGACATAAGCTTAATTACTATTAATGAAAACTACAAACCTGCATGTGATGGGATAAAGTCCACATCCAAGCATAAGTCTTTTGTTCTTGTCCTTTTTAATTTTTGCTTGACAAGCCAAAGAGTCGTTTATAATTAAACTGTAGTGGTTTTTTACAAGTCAAGTATCCATTTGGCAAGGCTTTTTGAATTTCTTGTTTATTGAGCGCTGAACTTGCGGCTATTGTGTAGTTGACTTGAGCAGGTGCTCTCTTCACAATCCGCATTCCTAAATAAAGATATGCAATGCGCCATGAAATATCGTTAATGTTAATTAGCATTTATTTTAGTCCTATCCATTTACGTTTTTAGGCTACACGTTTGTCAGTCAAAATTTTGCTGAATGTTGGGACATATAATATTTACAACCGCACAAGTTTCCAAATGAGCGCAAGTAAAGTTACCTACACATTTGTGCATTGAATCTGTAAAAAACGTGCATTTTATTCAATCGATCAAAACACTGATTAGACATAGTCAAATAATATGTAAATAGTCAAAATAATATGTAAATGGTCAAAATAAATATGTAATGTGCAAAGGGTAAGCGAAAAAGGCAGTATTATATATTCTGTCCTATTGAATCACACACCATTTACAGTAATATCTACAGTATATAGCCTAAACGTTTCAACTTTTGGCTATCGGATACCATAGATATGATAACATAATTATGTCAGTTAGCAATTGTAAATTAAAAAAGCTTGGGTTGTGTTAGAGCGTGAGATTTTTCAAAACTTGGTTTGTTGTCTTTCTCTCTCTCTCTCTCTACTCTTAGAGGAAATTCACGTAAAATTTTACATGTGAATGCATGTGAAAACGACATATCCTCATGTTAAAATTATCATTTACGCGTGAAGTTTAAAAATTTCATGTGTTAAATTTGCCTTCAATTTCACGGGTTGTATCATCATTTCTTATGTACATATGAAACCCCTCGCATGTGAAAGATCAATTGTGCATGTCAGTGGTTAGGTCAATTGCACAGCAAAAATTACACAAAAATTATTAGTTGGTTGGCAGAATCGGAACCACATCTGTGTTGAGCACCTAACATCAATATTAAAATGCTATTTTTGAAACTTATTCACATTGAAAAGTTATAGTAAACGTTTAAAAACCACTGTCGGTAAAATTGAATAGACACTAGCTGCATAGTAATTAAGGCAACAGTGTGGTAAAGGAAACTTTTACACTGTGGTGGTATACACAAAATAAAGATATTTGCGTGAGCAGTCAAATTAGTCAGAGTTGAAGGAATACTTTGCGACTGTAATAATACACCTTGAAGAGTTATTTTTGCACTTTCATAGTGTAATCAGTAATTCACATTCAACTAGTGTTTGCTAGAGACTTCATCATTGTAGTAATACGCCCCGAAAGTATCTTTTTACCCTTCAGCGGTGTATTTTTCCATTTTACATTTAATACAGTATAAACGTCATGAAAGCATTACATAAGATTCAAAATGCCTTTTGGTACCCGGTAACTCAACAACAACAGCGAGAAAATATATAAAGTGACGTATAACAAGCCAAATTTTCTCATACATAATGCTGTCGTTAAAAAGCAAGACTCTCTCACCTTTCTTCGGCGGAACAATTTTCTCCTCTACTGCGTAAATAGTATTCTTTCCACAGAAATCTAACACTTTTGGGCTCAACTCTTCGCGAGGAATTTTTCGTGTGGGTTTCATCATGGTGGTAACTGTTTCGACCAGAACAGTTGCTTTTGGCGTCCGAGATTTAGCACGCTATATCGGACGGAAAGGGAAATTTATACAAAATAACGCTTGTGATAAACAAATGACAGTCGATAAAACGTAAATAACTACAAAAATTTGTTGCAATTATAGGAATGAACGAATGTGAAGCAAAAGCGTGTCAGACATGACGCCTGCATTTCATTGTATGCATTCCTTTAGCAATCTTTAGCAAGGGGAAAATGAGGCCATATCGATACTATGGGATTAAGTTATGTAAGAAAATGTCGTCAATACTATGGTTTTGCTGAATTAAATTAACTACTCAAAACTACTTAGCAGCCTAATAGACGCAAAACTTCATTTTTAAATTTACTTTTAAAGAAGTGCACAGGGAATTTTGAGCCTACGTAATTAGGCAAAAATGACTAGCGTGTTTTCCCTAAAAAACTGAAAATGTTAAACATCCTTACCTGGACAAGTTCCAAATTTTTTTTGTCTCTTGAATTGATTGTTCGTCATCCACAGAAAAAACTTTAATGTAACACTCCTCTCTTTCAGGAATCTTTATTACAAAATGCCCCTGTGGGTGATTAGAAATAAATAAATACACAGTAACACTACTCATACTAATACATACTAATATACCACCCTGTGTCTACCATGCACCTCTCTATAATAAACAAAATTGATTGCTTGAAAAATAATCCTCAATGCGCTCCAAGTGTATTCGATTTTTGAGATTGCTGATGGGCTGCTGGAATACGTACACTCCCTTATTGAAGTGATTTTTCTTGCAAAATGACATCTAGATTATGTTGCTTCATTGTTAATGAGTGCATTTAATCCTATTTTGGACAAAGAATTGAAGAAAAAAAGTAAAAAATTGCTCAATAAGAACAGTGTATTAATGTAATTTATATCAATGTAATATAAATTATAGCATCACTAGGGATGTTACAATGACACATACGTGCATGTAATCTGCATGAGGACATTTTTTACAGCCGTGCCGGCAGAAGCGTTCCTAAAAATGCTGATCAGTTTATTTGGTAACTTTGAGGAATTTATTTGATTTTTAAGATATTCCTCAAAAAATTCTCAACTGCTTGTTAAAATTTACAACTTCGTCTTAAAATGTGCTGCCGGTCCTACGGGTAAGACTTACCAAATGAACTGATCAGCTTTTTTAGGAACTCTTATATTGGCACGGCTAAAAGAGATTGATACCATTGACTTTAATCATTTTAAAACATCGACAAGACCAGTAAAATGTTTGCACTAATCTAAGTACATTTTGTACTAATTTGAACATTAAGCTGGATTATCCCCGAGCCGCAGCGCGGGACGCTACACGGGCGAAGCCCGGGCCGAGGGTTACTAATTCTGAGATGCCAAAGTCATCCGCCATTATGTGTTTGTTTCGACGTTCGACCTTTTTGCTCACGTCATTGAATTCCGAGGGCTTTTTAAAATAAATGTCAAAAAATCTGTAGGGAAAAAAATCGAAATCATTAAAAACCGATAAAAATTAATCAAAAATACGGAAAAGACGACGGAAAATTGGGCCAACAGACGGAAACAAGAACGAAAACGTACATAAAAGCTAGCCATATTCAGACAGACTATTCACTAGCCGTAATGATTCCACATTTTAATTTCGAAGTTTACGTTTCTTTGTTTTGTAGAAGCAAGTGTGAAAATAATAGTAAAAAATACGACCGTAGCTATTTTAATAAAAAATGCATGGCTTGAAATTGTTTCTATAGACCTTTCCGTTAATTACGTCAAAGCTAACACTGTTTTGACCAATAAATGTGGAAATAAGCTTAAACACAAAACCTAGGCTGAGGGGCAATGACTTCTCATTCAGACTCCGTTTACACTGTACCGGATCCGCACGGTCACGATATCAAATTGGATAGTTTGAAGACGAGTGCAGCTCTTAAAGAGATGATAGCATTACAGAATTGGACAACAACTAATCGTAGAAAGAGTGGCAAGAGTAAATATGACCGCAAACTGCCCGAATTCGATGTCGTGACCATGACGGACCGGCACGGTGTAAACGGGGTATAAGAGATGATATATCAAAGTCTTCAATTAATTATGAAAGCTTGTGGATTGAGATTCAGTGTGGATTTAAGGATGATCTAATTTGTGGGGTAATTTATAGACACCTACATGGTCATCTTGAAGCATTTATGGCATTTTTAAATGAAACAATTGATACGATAAACAGGGAGGGGAAATACAGCATTGTAATAGGTGGTTTTAATTTGAATCTTTTAAATACAGACTCACATCCAGGCACTGACGAGTTTTTAGATACATCTATCTATTTTAAATACATTATCTATTTAATCCTCATATCTTAAAGCCTACTAGAATCACTCATCATTCGGCTACTTTAATTAATAATATATTTTTCAATTCGGTTTCTCATCACACTATTAGTGGCAATTTAGTTTATGACCTAACTGACCACCTTCCAAATTTTCTTATTGTTAATAAATTTATAAGGTTTTATTTTAAATTATTTAAAAGGGATTACTCCAATTTTAATGAACAACACTTTCTTCAAGATATACAATCTATTAATTAGAAGTTGGAATTATCCAATAATAATAAATGATATGTTTGACACCTTCAATTCTGAATTAATGAAAATCGTAGATAAACATATTCCACTAAGACAATTGAGTAGAAAGGAAATTAAATACAAAATCAAAACTTTGGATAACACATGGTATTAGGTGTTCTACAAAAATCAAAAATAATTTGTACAAAAAATATATCAAATGTAGGTCAGTATATTATCATCAAAAATTTAAACTATATGGAAATAGGGTAAACCGACTGATTAAGATTAGTAAGTCTGACTATTGCAATAACTACTTCATTTCAAATAAGACAAACGTGAGAAACATATAGCGAGGAATTAAGCAAATTATAAACCTTAAGCAAATGGGTGGTAGTGGATTTCCTTCAAAAATTATGAAGGGGGAAATTGCTATAACTGTCAGTAAGACTATAGCTAGTGAATTTAATACTTTTTTGCTGACATAGGGGATAACCTAGCTACAAGTATACATTCAGCAAATGTATCTCCAATGGATTTTAAGTCAAAAAGACTATCTCATAGTGTTTTTCTTTACCAGTTCACTTCTCAGGAAATTGTGGCAAAAATTAATTATTTAGATTCAACAAAGGCTACTGGTCTTTTTAGCATACCAATTGGTATTTTAAAATTAACTAAAGATATAATTTCAAAACCTCTGGAAATTATTTTTAATAGTTCACTTTCAAATGGCATAGTTCCTGACAAACATAAAATTGCTAACATTATACCGGTACATAAAAAGGGATCAACCTTGAAGTTAAACAATTATCGTCCAATTTCTCTGCTTTCAGTATTTAATAAATTACTTGAAAAGATAATGTTTAAAAGAACCAGTAATTTCATTAACAAGCATAATATACTGCTTAGAAAGCAATTTGGGTTTCGATCAAAACAGGGGCGGATCTAGACAAATTTCTGACCGATGCATCAACCGGAAATTCAATTAACAATTGGTGCGACGCCGAGCGCCGGAGGCGCGAGACAATTAGGGGGGTCCGGGGGGTTCCTCCCCCGGGAAAATTTTGTAATATGGAGCCTGGGAAATGTGATTTCCTGAATTTTTAGAGCAATATTTAACCCAAAACAATGCTTAAAAATGAAGAATTTTTATAAATACTTCTGATTTTCAGATGCATTCATAAATCTCATTAAAACTTATAAAAGATAGAAAATTAAAATTTTTGTAATGCTTACCTAACGCGCATTGAAAGATACAATATACTCACAGTTTTCGGCATGAATATTTAGTATTTAGTAATAGGTAATAAAAACCATATTGGTGTCTAGCAAAATAAAACAATATTTTGTAACAGCAGCCACTTTGTTCATAATGAGGCAGCCTCCATGTAATATGAAATATCATATAGCATGCGGGTCAGGCCTGACTGACTTAGTGTAAATCTATGAGATAGGGAAAGTAAAAAACAATATCTAGTAATGGAAATACTCAAGTAGGTAATAGGAAGCATATTTGTATCATGCAGAACAGACAATATTTTGAAACAACAGTCCCTATGTTTGTAATGAGGCAGTAACTGCAATATGAAGTATGATATAGCATGAAAGCTGAGTCTGAATGACTTGTTGTAAATGTATGAGATAGGGAAGGTAAAAAACATTATTTAGTCATGTAAATATTCAAATAGGTAATAGGGACCATGTTGGTGTCATGCAAACATAAAAAATATTTAGTAACAACAGTCCCTTTGTTCCTAATGAGGCAGTCAATATAGAATATGAAATATTATATAGCATGCCGGCTAGTTGTGAGTGACTCATTGTAAGTGTATGAGATCGGAAGGCCAAAAAATAAACAAACAAAAAAAAGATATCTAGTGTGTATGTAAGTTTAATTAGCAATCAATTATTAATCATGAACACAAACAAGTATAATAAACTAAAGCTTGTGTGTGTATAGATTACCCCCTTACAAATTGACACATCACATGTTGTGTGATGTAGCTACCCATCACCTAATACACTATCCAACTAAGTCACAGAGAATGCAGTATTCTCACACCAAAATATATGTGTTTTTTCTCACACATATGGATGTAAAGCATTGAATGATAAAACTCTTAGTGGCAATAAGGTCCAATGCTAGTAAAGCCTCTCAGGAAGTAACACAAATCTTCCTTGCCACATAATAATTTTGAGCAGCCTCTATAGAGACAATTGCCATCACCACAAGTGCTATAACAGCAATTATTATATGTGTGAAAGATAAATATAATAATTGTGTTAAATTTCAAGCTGTGCAAATTTGATGAAAGTACTAGTCAATGGTTAAATATAACAAATTATCAAGAATTAGGACTACCCCCTCCACCCCACCCCACTACCATAGACCACTCATCCCATTATCATCTACAATACATAAATATCTTGGCCAAAAGAAGTAAATAAGACAACTACAAAAGGTTAATAATAAGGATTCTTGCTTGTAAGGTACTCCCAGGTCTCCAATGCCCTCCCCCTCCTATGCAGCTTACCCAATATTGCTATTTATACATTAGTATTATTATAGTATTTCATCAATATACCTACTTTATACAATGTCCATCAATTTAAATAGCAGAAATTTAATCTCACAATACTGAATATAAAGCCTAGCACATTAAAATATAACTAGCACAGCAGAACCTTTCATATAAAATGAATGATACTTACTATAGAGCTCTCAATTCGCCACTTGCGTTCGTAAGTTGTTTAGGAATCAACAATTTCAAAGCAAGATCTCTCCCCTTCCTGCCCTTTGCGAACGGATTCCAAGGTTTTGCTTTCCTTCTCGTAGTAAGGTCGAGAGATCACAATAATTTGCATAGTCGCGTCAAACGCCATGCCTTGGAGAAAACCTTCGTGCAGTTGCGGGAAATGCTCGAATTACTTCCACGGTAAATCGAAACATTAATAACTAGTAATTTGCATCGGTCAGTTGAGACAATCTACCCTTCAAACAATAAGAATCATGCGGTACTGTCTCGATGCATCGGTCAGTCGAGACACAATCTACCCTCAAACAATAGGCATCGCGCGGTACTGTCTCGATGCATCGGTCAGTCGAGACACAATCTACCCTCAAACAATAGGCATCGCGCGGTACTGTCTCGATGCATCGGTCAGTCGGGACAATCTACCCTTCAAACAATAGAATCGCGCGGTACTGTCTCGTATGACCGATGCATGCATCGGTGCGAAGTAATCTACCCTCTGCAATCTACCCTAGCCATGTGCTTACTCAAAAATGCAAAGTAAGCACAATGATGTTCAGACATTTTTGACAACAACCTGACGCTATAATATTCGCTATATATATCGATAAAAAGACGATAAATAAAAAACACGCAAAATGGCTATCAAAATTCTCCTCATTTGAAATCATTGTTTTTATCGATAAAATTATTGATTGAAATACCACAATAGGCCCTACGCGCACACGTTTTGAGATTAAAATGTTTATATTGTTATTTTTTGGAGTTTTTATTGAAACTTGACTTGGTGGTATTAAATTAACGTGAAATTCTGACCGATGCATTCGCATCGGTTGCATCGGTCTGGATCTGCCCCTGGATCAAAGCATTCTACTTTGCATGCAATTTTAGGAATTACAGATAGAATACAAAGAGCTGTAGAGGACGGCTGTTATTCTTGTGGAATATTTTTAGATCTATCCAAAGCTTTTGATACAGTTAATCACAACATCCTTCTGCGGAAACTGGAATACTATGGAATTAGGGGTGTAGCACATAATTGGTTTAAATCTTACTTAGATAATAGAAAACAATTTGTTTCAAAAGGAAATAACACTTCAGGACTATTAAATGTATCCTGTGGTGTTCCTCAAGGCTCAGTTCTTGGACCTCTCCTCTTTTTGTTATATATTAATGATATCCAAAATTGTACAAGTGCACTTGATATCCATCTTTTTGCTGATGACTCAATTCTTTTTTATGCAGATAAGAATTTACGAACTCTAGAAACTACCGTGAATAATCAAATTTCATGAGTTTTTGAATGGCTATGTGCAAACAAGTTATATCTTAATGTAGAAAAGTCCAATTATATTATATTTCATCCAGTCCAAAAGAAAATTAATCATCAGGTGAACATTTCCTTGAAAGGTCAGCCACTCAAACAAGTATTGGACACGTCATACCTGGGTGTTGTGATTGACTGCCATTTAAACTGGAAGGCATATGTTGCAATGCTTACCAAAAAGATTAAACGTAATGTTGGAGCTATATTTAAGATAAGACATTTTGTAAGCAGTGATATCTTAAAGAACCTCTATTACTCATTGGTTTATCCGTTTCTAATATATGGTTTGGTAACTTGGGGGAATACTCATAGTTCTTCTCTTAATCCTTTACTTCTTCTGCAAAAGAGAGTTGCTAGATTAATGACTTTCTCTAGCTATTACGAATATATGAATCCACCCTTCGTCAAACTTGAGATATTAAAAATACATGAACTTGTCTTTTATCATAATGCACTATTTATGTATGAGTTTCATGCTGGTAATCTACGTATACCGGTTACATTCAGTTCATTTTTTCTCCCTGTTGGTTGTGTGCATAATTATAACACCTGACTTACTTCATGATCATCATACTCCCTTCCTCGTATAAGAACTAACTATGGAAAATTCAATATCAGATATTCTGGTACAAAAGTATGGAATGATATTGATGTGAGACAAAGAAACTTAAACCATCAAACTTCAAAAAGAAATTAAAAAAGAATCTATTACTACAATATAATGAATAAAATTACAAAACTTTTTAATTAAAATATTATATTTATTTTATATCTAATATAAAAAAATATATTTAATTTATTGGTAATTTGTAGAACAATTTGTCTCCAATCTTTATTTAATTCATCTGTGCTATTCTCACTATAACTGATCTTAGAAATATTGTAAGCTGTCTCGTCTAACCTTTCGGTTATTACAGTTGGCTTGCATCATTGCTGTGTGTTGAATGTATGTATATATATAAATATATATGTATATATATATATATATATATATATATATATATATATATATATATATACATATATATATATATATATATATATATATATATATATATATATATATATATATATATATATATATATATATATATATATATAAATACATATATTTCTTTGCAAATAATTGTATTGCTTGTCTTGTAATTTCGTGGTGCTAAAATAATATTGATTGATTGATTGATTGATTGATCGGAAGAAAGTGAAGTGACAGGGGTCCAAAAAACACAGTAATAATAGTGTACTCATTGAATGGAGTCGTAAATACCTGATAGTTTCACCACTTATAGAGGAAATGAATCCCGATTTTTTAGTAAATGCATGTGCATCCATTGCATCCTTGTGTTGTAAAACTTTAGCACGCCATTTGATGTGATCATGATCTATACAAAACAATGCGCGCCATAAAACGTAAAACCTAAGACAAGAGTTACCTAAAACAAAAGTCTGCTGCGTTTTACAAATATCAATGGCCCAGGTTTAAGTTAAAAATTGATAGTTGTTCTCCACACTATGTTTTATAACAAAAAAATTAATCGCTGCAATGTAAAGTGTTCACAGTATCCAAATAGCACGTTCTCTGTGCGGATAAAAGAAGAACGGTGAGACTTGTCAAAAATCGTGTGCGAGGTATTCTTATAAATCCGTTTTACCGTCCATGTCGATGGCTCTAATTATAGGCTATAAACCAGTTTAAATATTTTCTTGATAGTATGTATTCCAACCATGAAAGACAACATTAACTTTTTCCCCCTTTGTTTGATTTTTCTGCAGCCATGTTAACAATGTCTCCAACACACATATTCACACGCAATTATTGATTCTGGCAATTATATAGTAGATAGTAAGATGCTAAAAATACGCGGTGACATATTTTATATATTTGAAGTATGATTGAATAAGTGACGATCGTCTTAATACTAATAGTAATGTCTTATATCCCATAAGTACAGTTGCTGGCCCAGATTTTAACAACAAGGAGATTGCCGGGCTGGAGTCTGAATCGGTGCTGCTGGATGAAAATCGTAAGTGTCTTGATATTAATTATAAACCGTTTGGTAAAGGTTTGGTGATGGCCTCGCTAAATATTAATAGCCTTTTAGCACATATTGACGAATTTCGAATTTTTATGAGCGAAGCCGATATTGATATTATTTCAATCAATGAAACAAAGCTTGATTCCTTAATTTATGATAACGAGGTTTATATTCCCGGCTATGAAATGGTAAGGAAAGACAGAAAAACAAATTGGCGGCATGGGGGTTGTGTATGCATTTATGTAAGATGCAATCTTAACTACAAAATTTGTGAAGACTTAAGCTGTGATGAATTAGAGTATCTAACTGTGGAAATTACCAAACCTCGGACTAGACCATTGCTAATTAATTAGCACTTTGTATAGGCCCCCAGATTCGCCGATGTACCACTTTGATTATTTTGAGAACATAGTTGAAAAAGTAGATATGACAAATCATGATTACTTTTTACTAGTTGACATAAACGTAAATCTTATGCCAGGCGTAACATCAGTCAATGCAACTAAGTTGAATGATATATTCGAAATATTTGGCTTAAAACAGCTAATTGTGGATCCGACTAGAACTACACCGTATTCATCTACCCTGATTGACCTTTGTGTCACAAACGCACCATCAAAGATCATAAATTCAGGGATAATGGAACTCTCTATAATTGATCATGTTTTAGTCTATATGACGCACAAAGTCCACTACAAACAAACAGGCTCACGATTAATTGAAATAAGAAACATGAAAAATTTTAATAATGAAAATTTTTTAAGAGACTTAGAACGACAACGATGGTCAGACGTGGATCTAAGCAATGACCCTAATGAAATGTGGGCAAAATGGAAGAATATGTTATTTAATTGCATCGACAAGCATGCGCCACTCACAACAAAAAAAGTTGGGAAAAAGAAATCCCCATTGACAACTAGCCAATTAAAACAAAGTATGCGTAGGAGAGATTCCCTGAAAAAGAAAGCTAAACAGACTGGTGATCCATTAATTTGGCAACAATATAAAAGCTCACAAAATCGCACGAATAATCAAATAAAAAGAGGAAAAGGTCAATATTTTACCGATAATCTCGACGCTAATAAGAAAAATCTAAAGTCAACTTGGAAACTTATAAATGAACTAAATTCTCGTAATGCTTCTAATCACAAAACTATATCCAACATCAAAGTAGGTGATGAAACTATAAATTCACCAAAGGATATAGCCGAAACATTTAATTCTCACTTTGCCAGTGTGGGTGAAAATTTAGCATCTGAAATACCACCATCTTCAGTAGAGCCTGACGCATATGTTGTGCCAGCTAAAACCACATTTTCAGTGAAATTGCCCACCCTGAGTGCAGTTTATAAAAAACTAAAAGATATCAACGAAAGGAAAGCTGCAGGTCTTGATAAAATTCCCTGTGAACTCTTAAAAATTGCAGCTGTAATAGTTGCTCCATCGCTAACTCAAATATTTAATAAGATTATAAGCACGGGCATATTCCCAACAGATTGGAAGCTAGCGAAAGTTACCCCAATTTTTAAGAAAGGTAAAAAAGACGAGATGAATAACTATTGGCCAATATCTGTTATCTCAGTAGTTGCAAAGATTTTTGAAAAGTTGATATTTGAGCAGCTATATGAGTATCTGAACAACAACAATTTAATATCTGCGTCTCAATCTGGTTTTCGAACATTGCATAGTACATTAACAGCACTAATAGAAACTGTGGACAATTGGTCAATCAATATAGACAATGGTCTTCTTAACGGAGTAATTTCTATCGATCTTAAAAAGGCATTTGGTACTATTGATCACGCCATTCTTCTACGGAAGTTACAAATTTATGGTGTTGATCAAAACGGTATTAAATTCTTTGAATCATACCTAAGCAACCGCAGCCAAAGATGTTGTGTTAATGATGAGTTATCAGAAGCTGTCCCGATAACCTGTGGGGTACCACAAGGTAGTAATCTGGGACCTTTATTGTTTCTAATATATATTAATGATCTGCCCAATTGTCTCAACAGAGCTTCCCCAAGAATGTTTGCTGATGATACTAATATTAGCATCGCAGCAAATTCTGTTATGGAACTTGAGCCATTAATTATTCTGAACTGAAAAATCTCCATCAATGGCTAGTAACGAATAAGCTTAGTCTAAACATTGCTAAAACGGAATTTATGATAATCTGATCTCGTCAACGATTACTTTTACACAGCAATGAGCATATAAACATAGAGATGGACGGAATAGCTATAAAAAAAGTTAACAAAAAAAAATCCTTCGGATTACAAATCGATGACCATCTTACATGGGCACGGCATGTCGAAAATATTTCAAAAAAGATAGCATCAGCTATTGGAGCTCTTAAACGGGTACGCCAATTTATAGATACAAATACTGCCCTAAAAATTTATGGAGCACTAACTCAACCATATTTTGATTATTGTAGTTCAGTTTGGGACGGTTTAAATATCACATTAGATAATAAACTGCAAAAATTGCAAAATAGGGCCGCGAGGGTCATCACTGAATCTCGATATGATGCTCGTGCCAGCGATCTTTTTAGTAAACTTGGCTGGGACAACTTTTCAGTACGTCGGAAAAAACACAAAGCTACACTAATGTTTAAAACAATTAACGAATTAACTCCTCCTTATCTGTATGATTTGTTTAAATCCCGCAGCACCGGGTACAATTTGAGAAACTCCGAACACACTTTGTATGTGCCAAAACCTCGAACTAACTACGGTAAACGAAGTTTTAGTTACCGTGGTGCAATGTTGTGGAATGAGTTGCCTCAAAGTGTACGAGCAGTACGCTCTCTTAGTCAATTCAAAAGAGCAATTGACGCTTTCTTTTCTACGTGAAACGGACTCCTGCACTGCAATCTTGTAAATCAGTATACTGTAGTCTTGTAAATGTAGCATGCAGTACAATATATTGTAAATATAATGTTCTTTTTATATTCAGTCCTTAATTAAGTATACGTCATATATGTTAGATAATTGTTATTGTAAATGTAATGTGGTATCCTACTGAAGATTTTACCGTGCTTAAATAAAGTTTTTGATTGATTGATTGATTAGTTCCAAAATGCGTTCCAAAGCGTTCCAGTGGAAACGTGCGAACGCGTTCTCTTTTGTGGTGAGATCTCGTGTTCTGACGTCGGAAGATCCCGACGCCGAGTGAAACCTGAGCTGCTGGGAGGCCCTGTAGTGTTTTGTAGTGTTTGAAATGATAATAGATGCTTGTCGCACAAGTGTATGCCAGCTAAAAATGCTTCAAAGACATACATGCTACATTTGAAAGAGAGGTTTATCTCAGTCGTTATATTGAAAATGTGCCATAATTATGCATCGATTTCACACATTTAGCTGATCGCAAGTGAATAAATAACGCACTTGGGTACTGACTTATAGCAAGTAAAAATTGCTACGCGAAACAGGAAAAACAACACTATCGCTGAGTGGAACGTAATAAGCCTAAGTTAATTTATACCACACTGATTTTGCTTACCTTTATCTCAATAAACCTGCTTGGACAAGAGCAGTAGAGAAAAAATGAGTTGGAGTGTCATATTTTTTATTCTTTATACACAAAAGAGTGTTAAAATGCGTCTACCACCACCGTTAATCTTTACAAAAGCCGAAACAATGTGTCAGTCAGTCATTAAGAGCCATTAAGAAAATAGCAAAACACAAGATGAAAATAGCAGTGTATTTGTTTGTCTCAATTTTTTCCTCGCACAACTATGTGCGTTTGTTGAGGTAATGAGGTTATAATAATTAGGTATTAGAGGCAATTAGTATAGGAAATTATACGGTTCGAGAAGTAATGAAAAATCGCGCGCTTTTTGACGAAATATAATAATAATACCGTTCGTGAACGTAAGCTCAACAGCTCGTGCGTTGGCGACATGTTTTAAATGATTAGTGATTATCATCACTCTACAACTTTACTCTTTAGCGGCTTTTCAAATAGATTATATTACTCGGCGAATCGCGATAATGGCCGATAATATCCGATCTTATTACGAGTGTTACAGGAACGCGTTCCTGAACGCGTTCCAGTAAAAGTGGAACGCAAATTGGAACGCTCTGGAACGCAAACGGAACGCAAATGGAACGCGAATGGAACGCATTTTCGAACGCGTTCCGGACGCGTTCCGAACGCGTTTTCTGTTAGGTTATTTCTGAACAGTACTGTAATTCCTTTATTTCCCTGTCCTAGGTTGGTGGTGACTTGTCGCAATAGGCATGGCGTGAGGAAGTTCCATTGGTTGGAGCAGCTTGCCGGAATCCGAACCTGAGGCTGCATCTTTGACAACCTTAATGACATTAATGACAAGGACACAAACAAACCAGACACACCTCTTTCTCGTCACAACCTCATCATGGCCAACACTCAAACTCTACACACTTTTAAACACACCAATTCCAACCTTCTCCTATTCCTTGAAGCTTTGTATATTAAATATAGAAATCCCGTGCTAAATAACGGATTGAGAGCGTCTAAAGAACTTGTGGTCTTTTCCTAAGCATCATGATATGTCAATAGTGTAATGTTTCTATTACGTCATCTCTTCCTGTTTCTTTGTATATAATATGATAGCACGTTTGTAAATAGCTTATTTTGGTTTGACAATGACTTTGAAATAGAGTCGAAATATCACCGCAAAATTTTTGTCTTGTTTTTAAAAGCTCGAATCTTGAGTTTACAAGATGTTGTTTTTCGGAGTATGTTTTTTCTTATATTCAGTGCTATTTGTAGTCGTAATTCGCAAACTTCAAAGTGTTGAGTATACTTTGAGCTGTGGCAGATCAGGCAAGATTAAATTCTGTCAAAATGAATGAGGAAAATTTCACACTGGTAACTAATTTGATCTTACATCTTAAATACATAATACTACGTCTCGCTCACCTTGGTTTAAAACCAGGTTTTCCACGTTGAATTGATTTGTCACTTTGTTATGATATCATTGATATGTATGTATTGGTATTTATAATTGATCAAATCATTCAAATGTTGAAAATTAGTGATAAGCACTAGAAGTGAGACCTATGGGCATTTACAGAGGAGTGAACACCCCATCTATGGCTGTTAAATCTCACCATAGACAATCCAGAAGACATGTCTTCTGGATTCTCTATGATCTCACCTCCACTGCTCCAGGTTAATTATGCTGTTTTATGGAAAGGTCTAATTTCACTATGAAATTATTTTGAAATTTCACAGCAATGATTACATAACTAGACCTCATCATCATCATCATCATCACTGACATCGCTATTATTGCCCACTAAATCCCATCATTTGCTGTTTGGATTGTGTCGTCATGCACTGCTACCACGTTGCTGCAGCTTTCACAATAACATAAGTCACTACAATTTAGTTGAGCTTTAGCGCATGAACATCTTTGGGTTTTGCATCCTGTCTTACATGTGCACTTTACAATTTCAAGGAGGGAATCAGGTGCGGCAGGAAGTGTTCTCCACAGAATCTTGTATTCACCGTCCAATATCCAACCATGGCCTGCAGGAGATGGAATGTTCATTTGAGGGGACAGGGACTGATTCCACACAGCTGTTTGGTAGTTAGCTCTTTCAATGTGGTTCAACAGACAGTCTGAATTTGGTGGTAACACATCATCGGAGTATTTTCCTGATTTGAAAAGGTTATATCTGAATTCGTTGGTATTAACTGCAGTCTTATCACCATACATCAGACACACAGACCGGGGGAGTTGACTGACTAGGAGGTCAGATGGTGGAAACATGTTGCCAAGCATGCTGAAGGTTTCTGCAAATTTTGGATTGTCAGATAGTGTTTTCCAAGCTGTAATTTTCCACTTTCCATGAAATGAGCTTGTGGAATCGCAACCTAAATAAGTGAAAAATTGAAATATTTTATCATCTATTACGATCTGTTTGAAATTATTTACTCTTTTTTACAGTTACTTATCATCAACACTGTTCTACAATACCTGAAAATGCATGAAAACCTAACAGACATTTACATGTGTTGTCACCAAATTCTTTGCAAATTGTGTTGATGTGTATGCAACGAAATTTGTTTCCTGACCCTGTCATCATATAAATATCCTTCCCAATCAAATACTGCAAAGCAGTGCAAAGAACCAGAACATCGGTGTCAGGACTTCTGATTATCAATGTATCTTGCGTGCTTGCTGCATGCTTGGCGTGTAACAATAGGTGAGTATCTGCCTCTTCATGGTTGCTATCAAGAACTGGAACTTGCTATCAAGTTCTCACAGGGTCATCTTCATTTTGGCTAGGATGGTAAATATAACATTTATCCTTCGATGTTACACACAAAACAGAAACAGAACCAAACTTTTGTGACCTATACGATGTCCAATGTTTAATGAAGAATTCCAACAACGATTCTTTGTTTTCTCCAGAACTCAGAAACTTCTTCCATTGTTTAGGGATTTTCTGATCTTGACGATAGATGTGTACTCGTTGAACTCCTTGTGTAGCGCGTCTGGCTCGCTCGGTGTTTTTGGTACTCAGAGTAGTATAACGGTCGGCAACAAAATCTAGTCTTTTTGCAATACAATCCTGAGCTAATTTTATAACGAATTCGAAAACTGAATCCACGAAATCACCAAAGGTTTTCCAGTTACTTTTCAAGCACTGCACAATAGCCATGGCTATAGGCAATAGCCATTGCGAAGTTTTTTGACATATCAAGTTGAATTGCTGTTGATTCAAGTGAACAGTATTAGTTGTATGCATGATGTGTCTACAGGCTAGACGTACGGGCTGCATCCACAGAAAAAGCTTGAGAACCCGGCAACAGCAAAAAATAGACATGCAATATCTTAAACACCCATTTTACTTCCCTCCTTACCTTGGTGTGTTTTATCCAAAGACATCGTTTCCAACCAGTAAGCTGTTCCGTATCTTGCATAGTTGGTTTTATTAGAAAAGAAGAACCAGGGAAGCATTTGCCTAAATGTCGATAAATGGAGCTCCCAATCTATCTGTCTTGTTGCGCGGATGAACATCAACAATCTACCTATTTTAAAGTACATTTAGTTCTGGTTAAAACAAAATAAAAAGCAAGAGGAGATTGAGACAATGACGAATGACAAACCAGCCTTCTTAAAGGGCGTTTTCGACTTGCACTTTGTGTGCCACATTTCGTTTTTCAAAATCATCAGTTCTACTCGAGTGCCCAGTAAACAAGGAAATACTCCATGTTTTATAGAGCACATCTAAATGTGAAAAACGGCCTCAATTGTGTCATATAGATAAACCTTGAAACATTGACCCTAATCTTCAAACCTGAATCTTAATGGTGGCTCTAAATCGAATGACTGCTGGTATTAGAATGACTCCTCCTGTTAATCTATTAAGGCTCTTTATGTACTACTTTAAAAACGAGGAGTGTTTTATGTCGCATAAAACATGAACTACAAGTGTTTTGAATGTCTTAAAAAACGAGTACTAATGCATGCATTATATAATGCCACTAGTGTTTCATCTCATAAATCCACTGCCACGGTTGTGGTTTCCTTTGTGTTTTCCTTATGAGTTACTAATGAATTATTAATTGTTAAGTTTTTTGAATTAAAATTAAACATATACCTGTCATTTTAAGATATATACTCCAAAATGCAAATGTTTTCGATTTACGCGACGTTTCTTCCACAAATGATTCGTATTTATCACATATAGTCTGGAACTCCTGACTTAAAAGCTGGTCTTTGTATTGTTGCTTCGGAAAGTCATCTCCCATAGCTTCTACAAATGTCCGAATTTCTTCTTGTTCAACGACGTCCAGGCTGTCCAGAAAGGTATCGAATCGCAGACGCTGGAAAGCTTCATGCATTATCTTATGGCAGAACACTGACCTATTGTAGTGTTTACCCGAAAGCACGCACATGATGGATCTCTCACTCACTATTCCTGACTCGATCAGTATATCCTACACATAAAAGGACAATTTGCATTTGTTATATACATTCTATTTCGGTGAGTACTAATTTTATAAATATTCCAAAATAGATTTAAAAATACTTTACCTTCAGCCCTGCATCTTCAAATAGTCTTGATATTGCCGACAAGAAGGACTTATAATGGTATGAAACTCTCCTAAGCGCACGATCAGCTTGTTGTAAAACAGTTCGTTTTTCCATCTCACTTGCTGCACCTTCGAATATACTGCCTCGTCAATCATTTAACATCTTTACTAATACGTATGCTAGATCAGTTTTTAGTGAAAGTTTTGTTGTCGCATTTTCACCATAATGTTCGATACTATCTGGAATATTAAATATAGATGTCTTTTTCACTCCAATACTGTAAGGCTTTAACGTAATGTCAAGCACCTTTAGCGATCGTTGGGTTTTCTTGATCACTGTTGTCTCTCCATTGTTGTCGTCATTATTTTATGAGGTAATTTCTTGGATGATGATCCCATTGGTTACGTGGGTTTGTTTTCCAGCCTCTTCCCCGAAATCGATGTTGTCGTCGTAAACCAGTAGCGGCGCCAGCGCGATAAGTGAGGGGGACTTATTCATATATTCGTGTTCTGCACAATTAATTTCTTTTGAAATCGAATCGACTTCAAAAGAAATTAATTGTGCAGAACACGAATATATGAATATGTCCCCCTCACTTATCGCGCTGGCGCCGCTACTGTCGTAAACAACATTAAGTGATGCTCTGCTATAAACCCTTTTCGGAATAACATTTGACGCATTTAACGGCAACTGCGCCAACGCAGTGTCATAAGCCATTGTTGATGACAGGGATACGCAATGGCCAAATCCGTTTAGAAGAGTTATCAAGTTTGAACATCCCGATATCTGTCTTACCGCCATGGCCAATGTAAGCGATTTTGATGTTTGCGTTCTACCACTACTAAAAATGTACAGTAGATCCTGACAAACAGAAAACAACTTTAAAGAGCGATCGTCCTCTAAGTTTACGTACTTTGATTCTTCAGGATCATCTGAAAACCCCAATGCCCAAGCAAAAAAATTGAATATGACGGGAGGAACTAACTTTTTTACATTAGCAACGTTGATATCAGCTGCAACTGGTGGCAACGTTGTATACCAATGTTTTGCTGTACAATCACGAAAGGTTTCTCTTAGAGATAGTGCAGAGAAATAAATTTCTTTCAACGACGATCTGTGATTAGCAGAGGTAGCATTTCGTTCAGTTTCATTCCATTCCTCATTCTCCTCCTCCTCCTCAGTATCCGATGCCTCCAATAACTGTTCTTGCAACATAAATGTCTCTGCAACCTTTCCTGTATCCAAACATTTTGCGAACACAATGTCACTCCGACTTCGTGCTTTGGGACTATGGAACACAAGCTGGGGAAATGTATTTTTCAATCTTCTTTTCAAGCGATATGTTTTGTAGCTTGATGTGTCTAAATTCTCAACGCGTGCGACAGTTTTGTCAAATTCTGCCTTCACTCTCTTCATATCGTAAATTTTTTGACCTTTGATAATTTTCGTCATCACAAACTCCTCAGTAAAGATATTAAACGAACGTTGGTACTTACAGTCACTTTGTACGTCACTCCTGCTTTCTTCAGTGTTCATAACACATCTGATGTATTTTTTGTAACAATGGGTATGATACTTTACCTCAAGTGCTACACAGTCCTTTCCTTCGATATTTATCAGAATACGTTGGTCCGCCTTTTTCTTTGCAGCCTCTCTCAATTTCCCCCCATCAATTGTTTCAGACGAGATAAGCTTGTCAAATTTGCGGTTTCTGCTAATCTGTTTAAAAAGATTAGAAATTTCTAATTAGAACTAATTTGTATTGAAAAAAAGCGATAAATATATAAATGATGATATATAAATTCTTACTGAATCAGTGATGTAATGATTTTCTTTGCCACATATGATGCATGTAAGGTGGTAGCACATGTGGGTTTCTGGGTTTCACGCGCACAGTTTCATTAGTAGATGATCTAAGAAACTTTTCAGGTACTTGTGTTTCATCATTGGTGGAGGGCAAGGTCTCGTTTGCAATATTTGATACTTTGTCGAATCCTTCGCTTTTTTCACATCGGCGTTTTGCGTGTGTAACTAAAGATTTATTAGTAAATTTGGAACAGCATTCTCTGTGGTAATAAAGGTTTTCTGGATTCGTTGGTATCTCTGCGTCTTTTACAACACTGAGTGATTTTTCCGCCACTTCTTTTTGTTCACCGTCAAGCGCTACCCATTGTTCTCGAAAGAGTAAAAACTTTTTAAAGGAAACGTCAGTAAAAGCAGTCAGAGGACCACCCTTCCCATCAAAATGAATCAAGCAACGCAATTTACTTGTTTGTTCTGCCATAAAACATAGCCACAAAGTTTAGAAACATTTAAGAAGTACAACTTAAACAAAAAAATTTGATCTCGATGAATTCTCGCCAAAATGCAAATTATCAGTGCAAAATTAAGTCAAATAATTCAGCGGAAAGTTCAAAAAACTTTATGTTAGAAAACGCAAAATGGCACAATCCAGTGCGTAAAACTCGATATTACATGAAGTTCCCCGCAAACAAAATGGCGGCGAACTACACAGCAAAAAACACACAACCTGTTCTGGCCTGATGAAAACAGCATTGAACAATGTTGTGCTGCCCACATTGTTCAAGGTTGTCAACAATATTGCTCAACATTGTTACACCTGATTGCAGGCTAATTCAGGCTCATCAACTTGTTCAGTACTGTTGACAACCTTGAACAATGTGGGCAGCACAACATTGTTCAATGCTGTTTTCATCAGGCCAGAACAGGTTGTGCGTTTTTTGCTGTGTAGTTTGAAATGTGTTGATTTTGCAAAACTTTGGCGGTGTTGTACTACAAAACTACAGGTTTGTGAACATTGCAACAAGTGAATTTGAATTTTACACATAATAATCAATAGATTTTGCTGGTTGGAAAGTATTCCCCGTGAGGGCGGAACAAAACTGAACGAAAATGCAGCCGAGAATATGGCCTATAGTTATTACTTAGTTAGTGAAATAGTTCTATGTACTGTCGTGTTTCACTTTGTACCTACAATCATTGTATCTACGATTCCACAATTTATTCATCTACAGTCAATCCAATCTGAGCCTGATCTATACAAGCCCCACATCGTGCCTTTCAACTGCAATTACACTTATATATCAAATCGAATACAGCTTGCCCTTATTGGTCTAGAACAGCCATCAATGTCTTCAAAAGTTCAAATCCTAGCCAGCATGTTGAATCACTAACACCTAGGTCTGAAAATCCGAATCGAACAACGCCATGGTGGAACTATGCTCAATTTTCAAACGTGCAAAACAACAATCAAGTATCAAACGAACAGCAACAACAAAACATCTTAGCCCTAACTCTTCCGCAGCCCTACTTGCTCGTTTTCGATGGCAATTCAAAGCGTTATTGTGATTTCGTACGCGCGTTTGAGAATTTAATTATTATTATTATTATTATTTGAAAATATTTTACAACGGTAGCCCTATCAGTCATAACTACTTAACTGTTTTCTAAGGGGCCTTTCACACAAGTTACATTAAGCTGTATGTTTAGAAAACAAACTTCAATAAATACTAATTATTACAATAAGAACTAATTACTAAACACGTGAACCAAGGATTTAAACACCTTAAAGTACTCTGCATCCAAAACAATAGCTCTTAAACGTTTTTAGTTCGTTGTTACTCATAAAATCATTTTTAAGATCATCCAGAATTTTGCACTGGAGTAACTAATGCTTTTTTTTATAAAATTTCTCTTTGGTTTATCAAGCTTAAAGTCATTTAAATTGCTTCTTAATGAGTAATTTTGATTATCACAAACATTAAACAAATTTTTAATTGGATCTGGTGCAGTTACATTTTTTACCTCATACATTAATAATGTCTTTTTGTTAACTCTTCGCTCTTCCAGTGTTTGCCAGTTAAGTCGACGCATTAAATCTGTAATACGAACATCACAACTACTCCCTGTTAGGATCCTAGCTGCTCTATTTTGCATTTTTTAATCTTTTGCAAGTTATATTTAGCTGTATTTTTAATTGAATGGAAAACGAACAGTCCTAGCGCAAGATCCTATGACGTAGTCCAATACACGGCTGGCGAAGTAAAGGAACTGATGAGCAGTTGCTTTTCAACGCAAGACGCTCGAGGTTACCACAAAGCTCGAAAGTTGTTGTTAGAAAGATACGGTCAACTGTGCAAGATCGCTGCAGCGTTCGTATATTGCCTAACCAACGGCTCACAACTAAAAGCTGAAGACTGTCCTGGTCTGTAGAGTTTTTCTATATTGCTAACCAGTTGCAAAAATACGCTTGGGGAAATTGGCTATCTCAGAAAACTTGAAACCCGGACAACATGAAAAAAATGGTTGAAAGATTACCATTCAGTCTAAAGATAAAATGGCGTGATACCGTTGACTCAATAATGTAAAGGGTAAAACGAGACGTGAGTTTAAAGGACATCGCAAAGTTCGTTGAAACAAGGGCGCGAGTAACCAACCACCATATCTTTGGTAAAATCTCCAGCTACGCTAGACGCACAGACCCCCAAGTAACCAAAGGCAATCCTGCCACATTGTCAGAAACTACGCAACTCAATATGAACAAAGACCACCTTCGTCGGGGATGCCACAAAGAAAGGCAAAACGATGAGTTGTCGCTCCTGCAATGCCAGGCACTGGCTGTCTCAATGTCACAAGTTGAAGAAGATGAACGTCGACCAGAGATATAAATTCGTTCTAATGAAGAAACTGTGCCTCAATTGCCTCACACCTGATGATTTCGTCACAGACTGTCCCAAGAAATCTTTCTGTTGCATTCAAGACTGCCCTGCAAGGCATTCCACCTTTCTCCACCTGAAGACCCAAGCTAACGGAGACCATCACCAATGACAACCGGATGACGAACTTAAAAGGAACGAGACCAGCGACAAACAGGAGACAAGCAACGCAGAATCCAACAACTGCTATGTTACAGCAATGAGCAGTAGTGCGAACAGTCCGGAAGGATCAACGATCACAGGGTTAGTGGTCGTTCCTGTCAAGGTTAAAACGAAAGGTGGAGAGAAACCTATGCATTCTTAAACACTGGGTAAAACACCACTTTCTGCACTGAGAGGTTCATCCGACAGCTTGGGATAGAAGGGAAAAAATCGACGTTCTCGCTGACAACATTAGAGACGACAAACGCGCTGACAGAGTGTTTCATCGTAAATCTTGAGATCCTCAACCTGAACGTAGGACATCCAATAGAACTACCTAAAGTTTTCTCGAAACCAGTAGTTTGCCGGGAAAATATAGCAAATTAACACGATGTCGACCGTTGGCCACATATGAAAGGGATACAAATTCCATCTATCGACGCCGAAGTGTGTTTATTGATAGGAGGCGATGTTCCTAAAGTTTTACAACCAAGAAAACTCAGAGGAGGGACAGACGGTGGTTCTTTGCTACGTGAACGATCTTCGCCTGGATAATGAATGCCCCCCTCGGACGAAATGGTACTCAAATGCCCACCACTAATTATATTCAAGGCCACGCACAACCAAGCCAGCAGTTCCAGCAATTCTGCAACCGTGAATTTAGTGACATGATCTACGATCGCAGAACGACCAGAGAGTCCTAAAGATCATGAAGGACACCGTAAAGATAACGAATGGTCATTACGAGATGGCTCTGTCTTAAAGGAATTATCAACCTTGTCTGCAGAGTCACTCGCCCAGCATCGCCTTGGTCTTTTAAAGAGAAAGCTAGAGAGGGACCCACTAAAGTTCACAAAATACAAAGAATTTATGGCAGATTTGTTACGAAAAGGATATGCGAAAAAACTGTATGATAAGCATCTTGGCCCTGTCAATACTCATTGGTATCTACCCCACCATGCAGTTTTGCATCCCCGGAAGCCTGGTAAAATCCGCATCGTATTCGACTGCTCCGCCAACTATCGTGGAACCTCGCTTAATGACCAGTTGTTACAGGGGCCGGATCTGACGAATTCTCTCGTTGGTGTGATCACGCGGAAACCGTGGGTGGCCCGAAGGAAACCTACCATTACCATCCGAAGAGTACCAAATGGCAGTGCACCTCTTCGGCGCCGCTTCACCCCCGAGTTTTGCGGACTTTGCGTTGAAACGAGTTGCTGAAGATCACAACAAAGAGTTCGACTTGGAGACGATTCAGACGGCGGGAAGAAATTTCTGCGTAGATGACTGTCTGAAATCTGATGATTCGAACGAGATGGCGATCCGACTGGCTAATGAATTACGAAATTTACTGGCGAAGGCAGGGTTCAAATTAACAAAGTGGACTTCAAACACGGCAGAGGTTTTCATGTCGTTACCAGAGTCAGAAAGACCTACCAGCACGACAAGTCTAGATTTCTCTATTGGCTGGAAGAACTGCCGAAACTTTAGAAACTGGCTGTCAAACGTTGTTTCGACCACGGAACTTCGATGAAATATCGTCGAGTGAGCGCCATCATTTCTCGGACGCTTCCCAGAAAGGTTACGTTACAGTGTCGTATCTGAAGACTGTCGACAAGAGTGAAAGAGTTCATTGTAGCTTCGTCATGGAGAGATCGAGACTGGCTCCTCTTAAAGCGGTAACAATTCCACGAATGGAGTTATCTGCTCCAGTCGTTGCTACGAGATTGGATCAAGTGATCCGCTCGGATCTAGAAACAAAAATTGACCGATCATATTTTTGGACCGACAGTACGTTTGTCTTGCGATACGTCCACAACGATGCTACAGGGCTTCAAACATTCGTTGCAAATCGGATAACAAAGATACGAGAGTTACTCTCGCCAACACAATGGCAGTATGTCAATACTCAGTCAAATCCTGATGATCAAAGCTCAAGAGGAGTTTCTGCTGATTGCTTGGAACGTTGGATAAAGAGGCCAAGCTTCCTTACACAGTTTAAAGAAACATGGCCAAATCAGCCTGTCCATCTTTTCAATCTACCTGAAGATCAACCACAACTAAAGAAAACCATCGTTCCTGCAGTTACAACCACAACCAATTCAATCGATTTCGAGCTCGACAAAGTCTTCATCCGTTTTTCCTTGTGGATTCGCCTGAAAAAAGCGATTGCATGGATCCTTCGATACAAGACCAACTTACAGAGATCCATTTAAAAACGCGAGTGCCACAATGAATTCAAATGTCTAGAGTCGATGAGTAAATCAAACCAATAAGCACTAAAGAAATGATAGAAGACACGAAATCGTGAAATATGTTCAAACGAAGTCCTTCAAAGAAGAAATCGACAGTCTACATCTATTTAAGCAACAACCAAGCAAGAAAGGGACAACAACAAGGAACAGCTCCATCAACAAGCTTGATCCGATTCTGGATGATGGTTTACTCGCTAGGAGGACGACTGCAAAGATCTCAGCTCAACCACACGCAAAACATTTAATCATTCTACCAAAGAAAAATCATTCGAACAACCTCATCATTAGTCACTGCCACCTAGTATCTGCACATTCCGGGCTTGAGCACACCTTGTCATTTGTGAGACAAAAGTATTGGATTGTCAATAGAAGAGATAGCGCACGAGGGATCATAAACGACTTTTTCATCTGCAGAAGAGGACAAGCGCCAGCTATGTGACAGTAAATTTTTGACTTCCCAGAAGACCGTGTGGTGCCTTGCAAAAGACCGTTTACCTACATAGGAGTTGATTGTTTCGGATCGTTCGTGGTGCGACGTGAAAGAAGAAACGCGAAGTGATACGGTGTGCTATTCACGTGTCTATCGACTAGGGCAATGCATATTGAGATTGCTCATTCCTTAGATACTGAGTCATTCATCAATGCTCTGGACATTGCTCGCGACAATGGAGGGAGAAAAGGAGTTGCGTGAGGTAATCAAGGGATGAAACCACAGAAGTTCAGGAATCGTTGTTGGAGAGAGACACCAAGGGGATATTCAACCCACCGGCAGGTTCCCACCACGGAGGAGTATGGGAAAGATGTATTAGGGGAGTGAGAAAGGTGTTCAACGCGTTGATTAAAGAGCAGACAATGGACGATGAAGGAATAAGCACCCTAATATGCGAAGTTGAGTCAATAGTAAACGGGCGTCCAATAACGAAGGTGTCGGACGACCCAAGAGATCTCGAAGCGTTAATCACCCAATGATCTACTAAGTAGAAGTAGCCGCGGCATATTTAACAATTAGATCACGAGCTCGAGATTTCTATCACCGCATAGAAATCGAGAGCGAGTAATCCTAATTGCTTTAGTAGAATCACAGGTCTGACATGGAATATTCAACAAAAAATTTGATTTTTAAGCAATTTTTTTAAAAGAAATCCCTATTGGGAGATGATTGCTTCGCTACTCGCTATCTATCGAGGAGTAGATAGCGAGTAGAGTAACCAATCAAAGTGACACCATGCAAAAACTAGTACAATTCCAAGGGAAAGCAGATTTACATAAATAATTGAACTCATAAAGCTAACTGTTTTTTGTAGATTAAAAAAAATACTGTATATATTTCACTATATTTTATTAATAAAAATCCCAGTTAACTACACTTAATAAATAAATGTAAATTTTTAAATTGCATTTTACCCTGAGTCTCACCTGTTGACAAGAAATGAGTTGCAATCTTTACTGTGCAGTATTGAGGACCAAATGGAAAAAGCTGATGAAGACATCTCACAGCTACGGGATTTGTTAAAAATTGTCATCCAACTTTTAAAAAATATACAGGAACAATTTGTTCGAGTAATTGTTGACTGTACTGAGTTAAAAATACAGCGACCATCAGACTTTGAAATTCAATCTGCTACATATTCAACATATAAAAGCCGAAATACAGTCGTGGGTCTCATAGGGCTGTCCCTAACAGGAGTAACAATGTTTGTAACAGACCTTATTGAAGGTAGTGTTAGTGACAATGACATCACATTCCAAAGTGGACAGGTATCGAAACTCGAAGAAGGTGATGCAATAATGGCTGGTCGTGGGTGCAAGGACAAATAAGACAGCCCTAAGTAGGCATGGTATTAAGCTAGTTGCACCTCATTTCTTCAAGGGCAGAGCACAGCTTCCTATCTCTGATCTTATAGAATCGGTCTCCTTGGCAAGATTACGCATTCTTGTGGAAAGATGCATTGGAAGAATCAAACAGTGGTAGATTTTAACAAACAAGGTTTTTTTTTACTACTGGAACAATGTGAATGATAAATGGTTTACTTGTGCAAATTTATTGCTATTTTGGCCTCCACTCATTGATTAAAAGTGTGCAAAATTGACTTGACTAACTTTATTCTCACAAAATGTTTGAGCACTTATTTTTGTTTTACAAATATATTACATGATAATTCAGGGGTGTTTAAAATTACCATTTGCACACCCCTCTGGGGGGAATGTCAGGGTTGTGGGGAAGAAATTGACCCTAGAGATGAAGTATTTACAAAATATTAATGCAACTAAATGGTGAAATAGGTCCCTTGAGTACATAATTCAAAATTATTCGTAATAATAACATAAATGTGTGAAATGAACATCAACCCTACTTCAAAACCAGAGTATTACCTGCTTCTCATCAATCACTAGTTATTTTCTAAGGAGTCCAAACTGCTCCTACGTTTGGGGAAGAAAGTAACCCTTTTGAGAAAAGCAAACATTTTGGGGGAAAAAGTAACACCTCTGGTAATTTTATACACCCCTATGATAATTTTACTGAAAATGTTTAAGTGTGATGTGAAAACCTCTGTTCAATCAGAGCTGGCAGAACATGTGTGCTATGAAACCTAAGTAATTGTTCTTTAATGTCCTTCCAGAAAAGCTCTTCATATGCTACATTTAATATTTCAACATCGAATTTTGAGTTTGTAAAAATAATTAAATAGCATTTTTGTGTGAAAGTCAGTGCCATCTGCATTTGCACTTAATAAAAAGTATTTATGTTTTTTCTTAAGAATAATTTGTCCATCTTTTAAACAAAGGCTTTTCTGAAATGGGCAGCTCAAATTCTAGGTCAGCCTCTTCAGAGTCAGATTCCTTGCTCTTGGTTAAAATAGTGATGGTTCTCTTCACTAAATATTCATAGATATGAGTGTAGCAGAAGTTTTCTCGTATAACTGTCATATTGTCCGTCCAATTTTTTAGTAAAGGTGGTGAAATGTTTAAGAGATTCTCACGCACATGTTCTTCAATGATGACATATTGAACAGAACCAACAATAAATTTATCCAGACCACTTGACTGTAGATCAGAGACTCCAAAAATATTTTGGTACATTTGATTATATTGTCTATTGAGTTTCATTCAAGACTCAATCAGACGCATGTCCATATGAAAGCTCCATATAAAATAGTCTTTTTCACATATTGCTGATAACTTGAGGTCATCTTATTGAGGCCTAAAATATCTCGGAAATTTCATAGTATAAAGTAAACAATGGAAAATCAAAACTGTGTAAATACAGCATTCAGGGATTCGAACATTTTTGAAGCACAACCATGCCATGCCGTCAACCATGGAGTGTGTATGGCGTATGCTCTTGATTTTATTGATGTTTGAAGCTATTTTTAACGAGTTATCTCATGTAAAGCTCGATAACGATATCAGTAAGGTGCGATCTAATAGTTTGGTGATGAACGTGCATCTAAACTGTGAATTTAGACCGAAGTCATTCGCCTTGAAGCAAACGTGTACGAAAGTCAAAGTCAAATACACGGGCTCGACATTTACATCAGGGAAGCAGTTGCTTGGTCTTATGAATTTTGCTTTTGCTGCGCTTATACTACAACGTTCTGGCGATGTTGCCTTATTATTGAATCCAGGCCACATATTTACTCAATTGCCAAAGAAGCATCTTCACTTTGGTCAAGTAAACGTTAATGGTCTTAGAAATAAGACAAAAGAGATCGAACATTTGTTGATTGACACTGAAATTCATCTTCTGGCCCTCACGGAAACGGGATTGACTACCTCACGGGCGTTCTTTGTGGGTGACGTCAATATTTTTGGCATGCGGCTGCTCATACAAATTCGTTATTTCTTCGTAAATAATCGTATGATTATTGTCACTCACTGGGACTGTATCTACTTCACCAAATTTAGCTAAAGAGGGAGCGCGTAGCGCGACAATCATTACTCGCCCTTCGGGCTCGAGCTTTTGCTAAATTTGGTGAAGTAGATACAGTCCCAGTGAGTGAGAATAGTCTTACGATTATTTACGAAGAAATAACGAATTTGTATGAGCAGCCGCATGCCAAAAATATTGACGTCACCCACAAAGAACGCCCGTGAGGTAGTCAATCCCCACGGAAACGAAGTTGGACAACCTTGTTCTTGACGGTTCGTTGGCTATTGAGGGTTATCAGTTTTTAAAAAGGAATAGAAATGGACATGGGGGAGGAATTGGCCTGTATTTTAAAGACTGCCTAGTATGTAAAGTAAGGAATGACCTATGCTCGCTGTATATTGAGGACCTTTGGGTTGAAATTTGCAGGCCTAAAGCGCCCAAGATGCTGTTAGGTATATTTTATTGCCCTCCTAACGCAAGTGGTGACTATATGTCGCATGTATATGACTCTTGGGATAGAGCCACGGACGAAAATTATGAAACATACGTGCTAGGTGATTTTAATAAAAATTGGTTTAACCAGGAAGATTCAGAGCTCTTAAGATCGTACGCTGACATTTGTGGTCTAACTCAAATGGTAACAGAAGCGACAAGAACAGTAAATACTGTCCGTTCTACAACATCAACTTGCATTGATCTTATTTTCACCAATAATCCAGATCAAAATATGTCTAATTGTGAAGTTATTCCTGTAGGGTTTACCGATCACGATCTTACGGTTTTGTCGATAAAGTCTAAAATTCCCAGGGGACCTTCGAAAGTGGTTTATAAGCGCAGTTATAAACATTTTTCTGCAGAGAAATTTATTAATGACTTGAAACTTATTCCGTTCTGGTTGGTTGAATTGTCGGATGATCCTAATGACGCGCTTGATGTATTTCTTAACCTGTTCAGAGATATTGCAAACATTCATGCCCCAATTAGGAAATATACAGTTAAATCAAAACCAGCTCCTTGGTTAACTCAAAACATTCGTGACTTAATGTTGATGAGGGATGCAGCAAAATGTGATGCGAGGACCTCTGGTTTTCCTTCTGACTGGGCGATTTATAGGAAATTGAGAAATCATGTCGTTAAGATCAACAGAGAAAGCAAAAGAGCATATTTTCTTGAAGCTATCAATAATAGTAAAAAGGATGCTAAGTCGATGTGGAAAACAATAAACAATCTATTAGGACGCTCAAATTGTTCAATCCCAACTTATGTGGAGAGCAATGGTGAAATTAATACAAAACCTAAAGATATCGCCAATCATTTCGCGAGGTTCTTTGAAGAAAAAATTAAGAAATACAGATTTGAGATGTCCAACACGATAGATATGGAGTATGTTACTAAACCAATTATCGAAATGATGACTGGAAAGAACTGTCGGTTTGAATTCTCATCTTTAAGTCTTGTAGAAGTTCAAAGTTGCCTTGCCAAGCTTCCAGATACTAAAGTGACAGGTGTAGACGGCATAGACAACTTTTTACTTAGAACTGCCTCTAATATCATAGCGGAGCCTATTAGATTTATTTTTAACTGTTCAATATGCGAAGTCAATATTTCCTGATCAATGGAAAGTAGCTAAATTGCACCCGATTCCCAAAGATAGGAAATTGCCTTTTGAAGATATAAATAGTCGACCCATTAGTCTTCTAAATGTACTGAGTAAACTGCTCGAAAAATTTGCGCATAAACAGATTTGTCGCTATGTTTCAGAACATAACATAATGCTCAAGAATCAACATGCCTATAGAATCAATCACAGCACTGAATCAGCACTTTTACATCTGACTGACAGTTGTCTTGACAACATGGAGAATGGTACACTTACGGGCGCTGCCTTATTAGACTTTTCAGCTGCTTTTGATTTGATTGATCATAATTTGAGGCTTCTGAAATTGAAATGCTATAACTTTTCAGATAATGCGATTAACTGGATCAAGTCATACTTAAATGGAAGAACCTCAACCGTATATATCAATGGTGCTTTTTCTGACCCAATCGAGATGACTTGTGGGGTGCCACAGGGTAGTTGTCTTGGCCCACTACTCTTCAGTTTATTTGTTAATGATTTACCATCAGTCTTAACAACAGCTGATATCACCTCGTATGCCGATGATAGCACTCCATTTCAATCTGGACTCAACGCCAGACTCATATCAGTTAACCTTCAACATGATTTATTTAAAGTTGAAGAATGGGTCACGAAGAATCTTCTCATTCTTAATGCTGATAAAACAAATAGTATCCTTGTTGGAAGTCGGCAGAAGGTTAAATCTGCTTCACCGCTTAACTTATCCATTAAGGATAAAATTATTGAACAACTTCCATGTGTAAAACTTCTTGGTGTTCAGGTTGACGAGATCTTAAGTTGGAAGCAGCATTGTAAAGATCTACTTAAGGATTGTTCTAGAGCTCTTGGCTTACTGTTCAGATTCAGCAGATATATTCCATCAAAGGTTTTAAAGGTTATCGCTGAGGCACTTATACTGTCAAAACTGAACTATTGTTGTACAGTTTGGGGATCTGCACAAAATCAAGAGTCGATTAATGATTTACAAAAACTTCAGAACCAGGCCGCCAGACTGATACTAGGATATAAGGTTAATGAAATATCTAGGGAAAATCTCCATGACGAAATAGGTTGGTTAACAGTGAGACAAAGGATTCATGTCAGAACCTTAATGACATTGCATAACGTACTTTATTCTGGTGAACCATATGTAATTTATGTAAATCTTAAACCACTTGAAATTACGCATGAGCACAACACAAGATTCTCGTCAAAGTGTCAAAATGATAGTATGTTATTAGAAAAGCCTAAGTTAAAGAAGAAAACATTTTTAGCTCGAGCTTTTAGAACTCGAGCTATTGATTTATGGAATAATTTAGACTGTGCTATTAAGCTTTTATCTTCGAAATCAATGTTTAAGTCTGCTGTTCTTAAACAGCTAAACTGGTTTATTTAATTATACTATTGCTATTTGAATATTAACGTACGTTAGCAAGTTAGCAAATTTAGATTTATATGGACTTTTATATTGACATTTATACTGACTGTTATATATATTTATATAGACTTTTTTTATCTTAAAGTGTAATTCTATATTTAAGACCTCGTGTAAACTAGCGTGAGCTAAATACAAATACAAATACAAATACAAAATGTAAAAAATGTTTACCTCAGTTTACATTTTGATTCTTTCTTGCGGTAAAATAGCACCCGCGACATCACTTTCTTGAAGTTTTAGCAAAAAGTCCACCATATTGGAAAAAAAAATCCCAAACATGTCCCACAGTTCATTTCGTAAACCTAGCTCTGACGTAAGCGCTTCAAAAGGCTATTCCAGTTAAGATAACAGCCGACCTGTTCCACCAAAGCGTAAATTTCCTCGATATTACTCTCAAATTAGAGGACGGTAGTTATCATCCATACCGAAAGCCTAATAATAGTCCATTGTACATCAACCGTGATTCCAATCATTCCTCACCAATCATCAAACAGCTTTCCATATCCATTAACAAAACACTGTCAAGTCTTTCATCTGATGAGTACGCATTCGAGGAAGCGGCGCCACTGTACAATGATGCACTACACCGTAGCAACTACCAATCAAATCTAAAGTACTCACCTGTCAGCTCCCGTTCGACCGCTAAAGCTGCATGTCTAAGGTAAAGAATACAATAACATCCCCCAACCAGCATGTTTT
Source organism: Muricea muricata (assembly GCA_963855995.1). Classification (NCBI taxonomy): domain Eukaryota; kingdom Metazoa; phylum Cnidaria; class Anthozoa; order Malacalcyonacea; family Plexauridae; genus Muricea; species Muricea muricata. The sequence continues at coordinate 151,467 of CAWLCR010000058.1, read as the reverse complement.
AAACAAGACGAAGACTACACCGTTCCCAAAAAACTGCAATTGCAAAAAAAGAATTAAGTGTCCTCAGAATGGCTACTCTGTATCCAATCGTGTATAAAGCTGAAGTTAGTTCTGCTATCAAAGAATGCATTAGCATGACGTCGAATAAATTTAAAAAAGGTACAGGAACCATCAGAAGTCTTTTAATAACGCTAGAAAATCACTCCTTTTCAATCATGGAAAACCGTGGATCAAAATCAACAATAGCAATTTGTTTGATTTTAACACACTGTTAATTTCCGGCAGTCATTTTAACTCCAAAATAAGTTTTTATTCAACATACTATTTCATACTATTCTTGATAATTAATTTTAATAATTAATAGAAGTAATTATTTCTAAGGAACTTCCTATACGGATTTTTTACAAATTAACGTGCTGCATGGTACTTCTTTCTTAATTCTTTGATTTTGGATTCATGAGATGATTTTTAATAAAGCGTTTCACTAACGAGCTTATGCTACAGGTACAACTTTTTTTTAATAGTTTTAATTTCAACAAAATCATTGATATGGATATCAGTTAAAAACGTTGAGAGTATAAAGGTCCTTTTTGGTGTCTCAGTCCTATCCCCAGCATCGCAATTTTCCCATCGTGTGCTTTCCTTCCTCCACATCACCACCTGTGTCTCCAAATCTTAGTTTAGTCACAGGAAGTGAGTTCTTGTCGGTCAAGTAGCCACTGTCTTCGCGCCAGGCATTGTTATTGCGGTCGCAATTACATCTTTTCATCTCATCAGCACAAGTATTATTCATTCCACACGCACATTTTCCACTACCAACTTCTGCCCCGCCCCAATAATTCATCTTCCGGCCTTGTCGCGATACCCACCAAGCCACATGAGTGTTATAGTCATTCCAAATAGAAGAGCTATAGCATTCATATTTTATAAACTGCTCACAGGATGTGGATTCACTAATAACGGCAACAATTTGCTGCATGGTTAGATCATATTTGATTCGTCGTTCGTAAGATCCTGGGTCTTCATAACCTTTTACAGAAGTTTCAGCTTCGCTATCATGTCCAATCACTGTCACACCAATACCATTCTTAGAGATCATGTCACAGTATACTTGAACTGGGGAATGGGATCCTTTTGGAGTTATACTGTAGTTTCCACTTGTGGCGGAGGAATTTCTTTGTCGTAATGATGTACAGGTTACTGGTAGAGCTATAAAGAAAGTGAGTTGGCGTTAGCATATATAAATTTCAAACTACACCAGTCCCCCGCTAACTCGAATTCGCTTAACTCGAAATCCTTGGCAACTCGAGCAAATATTTGTTCCCCTCGTCAAATTTATCCCTTCAAGTAGATAGGCAAACCTTAAAGTCTCAGAAAAAAAAACATATTTTGAAAACCTGAAACTTAGACTTCTATTTAAATAACAACAATAAATACATTATATACATTTCAAAAAATATATGATTGTTACTATAAATATAGTTTAAATTTCTTTTGTTAAATTTCTACATATATTTCTTGTTCAAAAAACTTTAGTTTTCGTAGAATTTGAAAGACTTCTCGGTTTCTCCGTCGCGCAATTCACCACCTTACCATTCGACCAGTTACCTGTGCTGGCGAAGCGAATGATTCAAAAATACGAAGCAGAGCAATCACCAATCGAACATCAATCCTTTGTTGCTAAATATGCATGGTACTGGTATATTTGAAATGTTTATTTAAAGCACGATTCGTTTTTTTGAGCGAAAAATGTAGACACCTTGATCAAAGATCAAAGATAGAACTTTTTGGGGGTTTGCACAGTTAAACTTCTTGCAAATTCGACGCATTGCAGCATAATAAAGCCTTTATACCATAGTTATTAACTATTAACATAATCAACGAAATCTGATACCAACTCCCGTTAACGAACTCCTGCTAACTCGAACAATCTTCCGCTCTCCTTCAAAGTTCGAGTGACTGCATACTGGCGGAGGACTACACACTGTAATTGTGAAAGAAGAGTACGATTTTGATGGAGTTATGTACACTGCCTATACAGAGTGTCGCAGAAAGAGTATAAGACAAAAATGTTTTTTCAGCTTTCTTTGGATAGGTTGTGTATGAAATTTAAGCGAGTGAGTCAATAGTTATGGAGCATTCGCCGATCGCGTTTCGAAATTTTTGAAATTGAGTTTTAATTACAACACACGTGCACGACTGTATTCAAAGTCTCTATCTGGATTTCATATCTTTAAGTTGTACATTCATCTCATTTTTTATTCTTTTTCGTGGTTAGTTTATCTTCTGTGGTAAAAATTGTGTTAAGGAAAGCGTCTTTGAGACAGCTCAAAAACAAAACACTAATCACGTATGCACTAAGACAAAAAATTTGATGAATACATTTAAGTTCAATCAGATCCATTTAATTCGAATCAGAAAATATATTCTTTGTTGATATTGTGTGTAAATTTGCTAATTACTATAAAATTATTTTCAACATTAAGAAAACATTGAAAAAAAGATATTTTGAACGCAAATAATTTCCTCGGAGTAGCAGGAAATAAGAAGTTCAGTTACAGCTAAAAGGCCTCTACATCAAGAAGACAATCATTTTCGAACATTATCTATATCGGTTCTCTCTATATGGCCGCAAACTAAATCCGTCATCAATACTTTGTTGATGGTTAAGCCTCGATCAACAACAACAAATTAGGAACAACTACTTAATTATACCTACATTTTAACGTATTAAAAGATAGCCCTATTTGGCTTTTGCACACGCGCAATGTGCTGATTTTATCAATTGTCGACCATGTTGAAAGAAAAGGTTTTATAGAAATGCAGGGACGAAAATACGATTTTAAAATGATAAATCATGAAATAAAAATAAAGTTAATGTAGGCAAAACAAACTTGTATATGCAATTTACTATTTTAACATTTTTCAATATTAAATGGTTTTCCCAATTATGCGTGCGTTCTGGCTGGTGATAATTAACCTAACGCTATTTATGCAACTGACACTGACTAAAAATGATCAAAAATGTCTTTGAAAATTTTCTGTAACTCGTGATGTGGAAAGTGTGTCACAAGGTTGACAAAACTTCAACTACGTGAAAAGTTTGTCTCGACGTTCTTGCTGAATGGAGGGTTAAACCAAATGATTTTGCGTTATCTCTTCCGGCCCAACATGATCTTTTGCCAAAATTGTAAAAACGGCTAAATTAAGACATACTGATAGCCTTAAATGCAATAAACCGTAATAATCTGATAGGCTTGTAAGACATAATCCAAATGTACTCAGGTAAAATGTGCTAATTTCATACACTAATTAGCATACATGACACCAGATCACACAAAAATGCACGATTACAGTTAAGTCTTAAGACTAATTGATATCGAGGGAGCCAGACTCAGTTCTCAAATGCTTTATACTCGAACTGGCCTAACCGCGTAACTCTGTTACATGGCAGGGCATTGGACAGGCATTCTTAGGTTTGTATATTTGTTCCCATGTACCTTGGTCAAGCATACGTTCAGCTAGCCCAATGTGGCTACATACAAACTTACAGTCAGATAAAAAACCATAGTAAAATATTATTAATTTTTGGAGATACTGATTTTAGTGGATCGCAGTTCTAAAGATGATCGATGTGATTGTGCTCACCAATACTAAATCCCCGAGGCCAGTTGGTGAAGCACCGGTTCCTTATACCCATTGGTTCACGTATAAAATATTTAAGGAAATCTCCTGTATCTTACACTTCAAAATTACGAGGGTGGACAAAAAACTACCATCTCTCAATAATAAAAACCGACTTATACGGTTCACAATGGAAATAAATAGAGAATAAGCCAATTTTATTAAGCTGTAAGCTATTAATAAAATGAAGTTAATGAGAAAACGTTCTGATCAGATTACGGTTTATAATGTCTTGGTTTTGGCAAAACCAAACATGCATCCTGCATGCGGCACAATTAGGTTGTCATCATGTCAGATATACGCCAGACTCGTTCCAAGGTGCATGATTTAGAGCATGCAAATGACTGATGCACGTGAATAACAAATAATTCTCCTCTAGCCAATGAAAACTGTGAATTTGTCAAGCGCGAAACAATAACCAATCGCAAGCCAAGCTTAACTGAATACAAAGCGAAACGCGCACTGAATTTCATTATATTGTATTTGGGCTCGCTCAAGCCGGTACGCGGCTAAATGTTTCAACAAAAATCGTTTTTCCCGCCCACCCAACCCATGCACATATCCTCAATGAGTTTCACAAACTATGGTGTATATCTGGCTTGAAAGACGACAACTACACTCAATAGATGTTCAAGCACCGAAGGGTAACGTACGAACTATCAACACTGGCTCATAACCTTAGCACAAATCACTACAGGACTTCATGGTTTATAGACGACCTTGGCTTCATCTACAGGGTCGGAATGGACGTACGCGATTAACGCGTCACTAGCTATAACTTGAATGTATACATATGTTACAATGTAATATTTAAAGAATTATACAAGTTTGGGTTCGGGGATGAAACGCTCCTGATTGTCACGTTCAAGCCCATAGGCTCACGCTTATTTATTGTATTGATAGATCAGTTGAATCTGAAGAACTGTCCAACTGTGTATAAAGTTGGTCTGATAGGTATTGAGAGTATAGCTATCTCCTTGGTATGCGCGTGTGCGCATATTTAACGTTCTGTCGCGTGTGCGCTTAACGGAAGGAACTGTGTGTACAGTTGCATAGCTATCTCCTTTGATATATAACAATCTAATGAACAATCTAGTATAATGTAACATGAGTCTTTGGGATGACGTTTTTGACCATATTTTGTAACCAAGACCAGGAGTGTTTTACCCCGAAACCCCTTCTCCCACAAAAGCTTGCGTGTGTATTTCTTATGTTATCGCGCATCATTGCGAGCCTTGACCACAGAACAGCTTTAATCATTAATGTGAGCAAAGGTTATATTTTTGCACTTGCGTAAGTATCTGTGTCACAGTGGCGTATCAAGGGTAAGTCAAAATAAATTATAGCAGCTCAATTTTAAATTCAAAATAACTTTATAACAATGTCATAGGTTATGAATTTCAAAAGAATAAAATCTAACCAACGAAGTTGCTTTGAAGGTATTTTAAAATGTATATATATCCTAGAATGAGCTGTGGTAATTTATTTTGACTTACCCTGGATCCGCCACTGCTGTGTCAGGCGAGTTAGTGAAATATATATACCGTGTAATAGGGTATTACACGGTGGTGAGAAGATATGGATTTTATGTTCGAGTGGCAAGAACGAGTGAGATATTGTTCTTGACACGAGAACATAAAATCCATATCTCTAAGCTACCGTGCAATGTTCTATTTATTATATGGACCTTAATAGTGACGCAATTATACTCAAAGACGATAAAAATGAACATTTTAAAAGTGAAAAACAGTTTCTGACACAACGGCTGACGCTAAAACCAGGTACAAAACACAACATACCTCACAACATGTAAGAAAGACTGATAAATACATTAAAAGTTTGAAATGTTTACTGGCATCGACTTGTTTCGTGTTTTTGTTCAACTCTACAAACCTTGAATTGGCAACCACATTGGAAAACCACAACAATAAAAAAGGCGGGAATTTATCGATATGCCACTCGCGAACATTACATACGGAAAATACGCAACTCGGGTCCAGGATGTAGTGACATATCAACTCGACGAGTGTTTTATTTCTCTATAAGACACCCTTGTCCATATAATAAAAAAGAAATTTTCCCAGTGCAGTTAAAACACGTGTTCTTACCTTTCTCTTCGCATGTTTCTCCTCGATAGGGTTGAGAACATTGGCAGGTGAATGTAAACTTTTCAGTGTTGCCCACACACCGACCTCCGTTTTTGCACGGATCTCCTGCGCATGGATCTAAAAGATTTTTACAACGATGCAAATTCACGTGAATTATTTTAAGGTGGTAAAAAATTATGTGCGTCAATTATTATGAATATTTAGGCGGCAAGAAATAAAACCTTCTTTAACGACATTTGAGCATGCAGTATTTCGCTAAAGATGCGTCCTTTGTTAAATTCCATCTGTGGTCAATATTTCGCATTCAATTAACAAAAGGACGTTCAGCGAACATATTTATACAAAATTGATTTCGTCAGAGATACATATTTCACACTACAAACACGTGAACATCTCATGAGTAATTAAAACATGTCATTTGGCGTCGGAACAGTTCATATTTTGACATTAAAACAAGCTATCGTGTGATAACGATGTGAGACTATATACTGTGTTGTAACTGGTAAGTATAATCGATCATTTTATAGTGAATGTATAGGTAAGGAATGGTCGCATTAAAGTTGTTTCACATTCAGGCAAACCAACTTTAAATCGAGTTTATAATACAATATTAATTTATCAAGAAAGTTGTTGGATATAATTCTTGTGATTTTGGAATTTTGTTTTAGTCGAGGAGGAGGTAAGAGTTATCAGTTGAGAGGAAAGAAAGATAGTTTGGAAATTTTGATATTTAATTTTGATGACTTGATATCGCTGGAGCAAAATAAGTGTTTGTTATTGTTATGCATGATGTATATTTCGCAACTTAATCAATAAATATTTTCCCATATTTTTGCTATTTTGCAAAGCTTCAGCAAATTCATTGTGTTTTCTAAACCTAAAACTGGACCACGAAAACGAGCTTATCGGTGGCATCGATATCGAGTGAAGTGCAATGAATGTCAAAAGGAAATGAATGCAGACCACGCAAATACCCACATGGAAAACGTCCATAGTGGGAAGAAAGTGAAACTTACCCCGTTGGTTGAAACGTCGCAATCGCAGATACACGGCTTTTTTGTAAGTAGTAATGAAAGCAATGAAACTAACAGTTTACAGGAACCCCATGAACTACTGTCGGAAAAAAACTTCAGCAATGCAAACGGTAACGTTACTGAGAACAATTCATGTTCTCCATTAAAAACGGGAACGTTAACAATGCGAACGGACAAGCATTTAGAAAAATCTTTTACCAGTGTTATGACGCCCATTGAAACTGAAACGCCTAACCAAGAAAACGAAGACCAAATCGGACTAGGGCAGAACACAAGTGTAAAAGAAAACACAAATGAATTCGCAATGGTAACTGAAACCGGACAAGTAACAATACCAGCCCCGCTAGAATTACATGATGACGATCACGAACTTTTAGACGAAAGGTCAAGTACGGAAGGTCATAGTAAAACTAGCACTTTTAATGAAGATGACGACAATCACAACGTCGAGGTGGTCGCAAGCAGAGAATCAGAATCACTAACAATTGGTACCGTTATCAATATTGCCAGAAGTTTCAATGACAAGCCAAACCAACCAATGCTACCAGAGTTGCCATAAAAAAAATTGGAAATGAAACATTTTCGGGTAAATTCAACCCCAAGTGGTACAAGCTAAATATCCGTGGCTAGATTATAAAGATAGGTGTGTCTGTTTTTCATGCAGAAAGTTTGAAAATTGATCCTTCTTTTGTGTTTGACAACTAGAGAAAGCCAGAAAAACTTCAGAAACACACCAATTCAGAAAAACACATTACATCAATGACCAAGTGGGTATTGTTTAAAGCCAGCCAGTTACGTAATACGTCGGTCCTACACCAACTAAGTAATGCCCACAAAGAGCATGTTGAAAGCAACAGAAAATATCTTAAAATCATCATTGAATGCCTAGTTCACAATCTTCAGTAGAACATACCACTGAGAGGACAAGAAGAATGTAGAAACAATATTTGGGAAGTTTCTGATATTAACCGAGGAAATTTTGTCGAACTTCTTCACTTTTGCTGCAAGGATTTTCCTTGGCTGAAAGATAAGCTGCAAAGTCAGCTCAAAAGGCATGCCCAGTGGACCTCTCCAAGTATTCAAAACGAGATAATCGATATTGTTTCTGGTATAGTCTTGAAACGAATAACGAACGATGTTCGAAGCAGTGAGCATTACAGTATTATCGTTGACGAGACCCCAGATATTAGTAGATCTGAGCAAGTTTCACTGTGTTTGAGATATATATTTGAAGGTCAAACCCTGGAGACGTTCGTTGGATTTTTTACAACGGTTTCTACCGAGGCGGAGGTTCTTTGCGAACTTGTTAAGAAACAAATTCACATGCTCGAGTTAAAAACAGAAAATATCGTTGGAGAGTGCTTTGATGGAGTAGCTAACATGAGTAGCGTCCACAAAGGTCTAGCGGTTCGTATGAAAGAATGTTCACCTTTGGTTGTTTACGTGCATTGTTATGGTCATCTTTTGAACCTAGCACTTCAGGATTCAATGACGTGTGTCGAGCCAGTTCGCAATGCACTTGGTATAGTACAGAAGTTGTACACTTTTCTGAAAGGCAGTCCCAAACGTCATCGAATTTTGCAAGATTTCGCGGTGGAAGAAGACCACGTCAACCTCACACAAAAATCATTATGTGCAACGAGATGGTCTTGCCGTTGGGAGGCTGTAAGAGCAGTGTTAGAGCAAATGACAAGAATTATTCGTACGCTTCTTTCCTACTGTGATGATCGCGACCCCAGACCTTATACCAATAGCAATACCTTACAAAGTTCAATTTGTGATTTTAAATTTGTTTTTGGCGTGATATTGCTCAAAGTTTTTCTATAAAATACCGACAGCCTGTCCAAGTATCTTCAAGGGAAGAATATGGAGGATGTCATCACTGCTAAGAAAACAGCACACTCGACGATTGCAACGTTGCAGAAATGCCAAAATGAAGAAGGCTTCCATCTAGTAGGGTCAAGAGCTCAAATCTTGTCTGATGAAATAAGGAAAGAAATCGCCGGTACAAGATTTTCACTCTTAGATGCGGCGGCGCCGAGAGCCAAAGCTCCGTCACGTAGGTTACAGTTTCTAATTAGCGAGTCTTTCAGTACGACCCTGCATCATCAAGCAACACCAGAGAGCCATTATCAAGTTACCGCCTACTATCAGACCTTGGATAAGGTACTCAGTGGGATAAAAAACCGCCTTGAAACGAACTATCAACATATCTTGTGTGCTTTAGCTGACGTCGTTCTCAGTCAAACACCATCTGAAGACAGTTTTTCTCTGGTTTCTTCACTTGATAAAGCAATATTAGAGGTTGAGGTGAAAATCTTTCAGAATTTTCTGTTTGATAATCCAGTGCCGTTTGAAGGCAACCAGGCAGCAACCGTTGTTAGCACCCTTTATGAAAATAGCCTCCATGAAGTTCTTCCAGTCTTTTACAAAACTATTTCCATAATGGCAACCATTCCAGCCACATCCTGCTCTGCTGAGCGTTCGTTTAGTGGGCTACGCCACGTGAAAACATACCTGCGTTTGACAATGGGTCAAGGCGGCCTCTCTAGTATTGCGCTTTTAGCAATGGAACGTGTTTACACTAATCGTACAATTGAAAACGACATAGAAAAAATCATTGACGTTTTTAGTGGACGCAGTCACAGGATATCACTGTTTTTTTTTGAAATTCTCTACAATACTTTTAAAGCATCTAAACAACATTCTGCCGTAGAATAAATGTTATTAAAAGCATTTCTATAGGTTAAAAGTACTGTCAGTGGACTTAAGCTTTGCGTTCTGTCCTTTACGACGTTGACATGCAGGAAGCAGTGAACATTTGAACTTGTCACTTTTGTTGGTCAGAGAAATGTGACGAAAGAGAACGAGTCGAGTAATCGTAATTATGTCGATGGAGCCAGCCAGAATGGAGTAATGACTAATAATTTGCCTCCATGCTACGTATCCATAGTTTAGAATTTTGATTTTCTTCGAGTTTTGAAATGCATAGCGTGGAAATATACTCCATGTGTATAATAAGTTTGACAAAGAACTTACACTATATTAACGGAAAACCTATTCTTTGAATTAAACCATTATAAACATAGTTGATTAAACGTGGTGGCGTAAATTATATTGCTAGTACGTGCTGCAATATGATATGTATTAATATAGATATAGTGTTTCATCATGCAACGATAAAACGATATTTTGATTCATTTTTGACCCGTCGGGCAACTTTAGGATGCTTCGGGCAAAAATGTGTCCGCCCCCCCCCAATTTTTTTTGACCGGTACGCCTATGATGTATGGTCAAGATACACAGGTAGGTTTTCTTACCTAATAAAGCATATTAATTTTAGTGTTCACGTTCATGTGTTAAACTTCAAAATTACAGGGGTGGACAAAAAGCTACCCTTCCTCAACATTAGAAATAGATTTACTTGGTTCATAATGGAAATAAAATTTAATAGGGAACATGTGAGCAAAGGTTATATTTTTGCACTTGTGTAAGTATCTGTGTCAGGCCAGTTGGTGTAAAGCTTCCTTACACCTAGGTTAATGCAAAATTTATAAGGAAATTGACAACCTACAGTTAAAACACGTGTTCTTACCTTTCTGTTCGCATGTTTTCCCTCGATAGGGTTCAGAACATTGGCAAGTGAACGTAAACTTTTCAATGCTGCCCACACATCGACCTCCGTTTTTGCACGGTTCACCTGCGCATGGATCTAAAAGATTTTCACAACGATGCAAACTCACGTGAATTATATTAAAGGGAAATGGCAACAAAATTTTTTATCGTCTTATTTAAAAGAGACTCCAAAACAATATATAGAAGTCTATTACAGAATTTTTATATCTGCCTTATTTGGTGAGATATTTTGACTTGAAATCTTTAGTTGTCCGCCATCTTAGACATTTGTAGATATGCATGATACGTCACACCTGGGACCACGCAATTTTTTTTTCTTACGACACAATGATTAATCTTCTTCATTAACCACACACATGGTAAGTGTTTCGGATTTCAGCACGGACTGAAAAGGTTTCACACATATTTTACTGGTGGTAAGTATTTAGGAGAAGCTTTGAATGGCTTATCCCTGTTGTGACGTCACCAAAACATTATTAATGAGGCTCAAAATTAATCCAAGATGGCGGACAGTTCGATTATTCAGGTGACAATATCTCCAAAAGTAAAATAGATACAAAAATTTTGTAAAAGACCTCTATATATTATTTTCAGAGTCTCCTTCAAATGAGACAATAAAAATTTTTGTTGCAATTTCCCTTTAAGGGGGTCAAAAACGTGCGTCAATGATTATGAATATTTAGGCGGCAAGAACTAACACTTTCTTTAACGACATTTGAGCATGCAGTATTTCGTTAAAGATGCGTCATGGGCTATATTCCGTCTATTGTCAATATTTCGCTTTCAATTAACATAAGGACGTTCAGGGAACCTATATGTTTATATTTAATTAATTATGTTGTAATGGACTCGATAAATGTTGACTAATTAAGTATTCAGTGTTCTAGGTATTTCACTAATCCATAGAACTAATCCATAGATCATTTTTTTTTTAATTTCCAAAAACCCTATTGTTGTGTGCTGTACTGGCCGCATGGTCAAGTTAAACTAGTATGCAAATACTGGGGGGGGGATGTTCAATTTTCCTTGTCTGTACAGCATTCACTCTATATCAATATAGTCTTTGTTTATCATCGACCACATCATGTTATTCACTGAATTTCACTTTTTTCGATGTTTAACTAAAATTTTGTTACACCTCTTGTATATATCCATGCAATGTTTACTGAGATAACTTCGTTTAGTTGAACTTAATCAATTAAACATTTTTGACACTGCCGAAAATTGGCTGAAATGGCCATATTAAAACTAATTGAATAACCATGACTGTTGTATTGTTTCAGTGAACTATTGTTTTAATTAAGCTGAGTTGAATAAAGCAATGCTCTTAAAAGATAGATAAACATTTTTGTTTTGAAACATAAAATCTGGAACGTGCTACGCGATCAGCAACCACACAATTTCAGAGAGTGGTGAAACGATTGCTCTAAAAATATACACAGCATGCCGTAACATTAAACATGAAATCATCCTAAATCCTTTCAACTGTATAAATTCACAGGCAAGACGTGTATTCTTGCTTAGGTACAGGTGTGTTTGCCGATAAATATACGATTTTTTTGTACTTTAAACTTTTGATGTTTTCTGTTTGTAGAGTAAACTCTTATTGTTGTATAAAATATCAATGTTTTATAAGTCAATTTCAAATTTCCCCAGTTTTAACGCAATTATGTATCTTTATCCGTATAATTTACGTAAATATTTTTGGATTGTATCAAAATTTAAGTTGGCTTTGCTCTTTTAGGATTGATTTTAGTTGCTCCAATTTATAGTCAGTGTTCTTTCACCAGAAACCTATCTGATCCCAAGCCAAATATTTTTGGCTTGTATCAAAATTTAAATTGGCATTGCTCTTTTAGCTTAGATTTTGCCCCAATTTATAGTGCTCTTTTACCTCTTCTACCACCGCAGACGGAAAATTGAAAGAGTTACCACACGTGAGCGCAGCCCTCGCATTAAAAGGATACCCAAAAACAATTATTTTAAAAGTAATCAAAACCCAAACTGAAAAAAGCTGCAACAAGCCTTTGAACAGATTGGACTTTCACTTGATATGTTACTCTACCATAATATCAAAGGAACCATATATATTTAAAAACTCTGTCAAGAACCTCAAGGAAACATAATATAAAAGTCTGCAATAAAATTTTGAGATCCCTAATAAAGGATTTCCCTTAGCAAAACGCACCCCACTAATCGGAGAAAAAAACAACGTCGTGCACAAAATACCATGTGGAGATTGCGTCTGGAATTACATAGGGGAAACAAGCAGATCTTTGAAAACAAGAAAGGCTGAGCACACCAGAAATGTTAAACAACATAGAACTGGCTCAGACATCGTGAGATATGCATGTGACAATGATCAAGTAATTGACTTTGGTAGTGCAAAAGTCATTGACATTGAGAATTTCCGTAACAGTGGAGTCATGGCATACAGCCATGAGAAGAAATCTGAAAACAACTCCAAGCCACTTTATGGACAATACACAGTCTTGATAAAGAAAATATACTTCCAAATATGCATTATTTATCATAGAAATCATTAATGCAAATGCACTGCCATGCATTCCGCTCATACTGCTTCGAGCCATTCCGGAAGTCACGTGTCCACTGCTGGACACTATAACAGCTAAAAAGAGGAATATGCTTTTGCTTACTAGAATGAAGCGTTTGTCCAGGGGAAAAAGCTCAGTGATCGGGGTTACTAGAAAGCTGAAAAAATATTAGGTAATGAATAATAAATGCCTTTTTATTCCAGCATTTTATAATTTTTCACAGTGGCAGTCTGGTAGCGCACAAAAACAGAGAGAACAATTTTTCCCCACTGGTAGCTTATAAACAGTTTTGATGAAACTTGCAAAGCAAAAAGTTATGCAGCTTTATAAAAGTCTCCTCTTAAACGTAATTTAATATTTTGTAACATTATTCTATAATTTGAAAAAGATAAGTCTTGCATTAAAACACCTTAACCAACCGCACATTGTTTAACTTACCAGGACAGCTTTCATCATATTTGGTTCGATAAAATAGTTTGAAATTAGGGTGACATACTGCTTCCGAATTTCTCAAATAATACAGATAACCTCGCCATGACCAGACTCTTTTGCACCTGAATTTTGCCACAGGACGTTTCTTGCAACAGATTTGTGTTTTGGTATTGTACGTTTCCTTGCCACAACAGGTAGAGCCCTCGGCTTTTTCGTGAATTTCTCCATCGCAGCATATTTGGATACACTGGTCGTACTTCTGTTGTCCACAAACTGGAATTTTCTGTACAATTTTCCCGCCACAACATTTTGCGCGACTTTCATCGTACACTCCAAAAGATCCACAGCATGAGGTGCCATAAGCTTCCCAGAAGTTGGTCACCTTATTTCTATAGTTACAGCCTCTGACACCTAAAGTTTAAACGTTGTATTTACAGTATTTATAATTTCCAAAATAAAATGAAACAAAAAATGTAGTTGGGGGGGGGGGGATGGGTTCGACAATCAGTATAGTTTTTAGTTACCTTTTGCAAGTCCACTATTTCTTATTGGGTCTTCTTCCGTACCATAGAAAGTGATTTTAAATTTAGAAAGTTTGCCTGAAAATAAATGTTTTAAGATAATTAGAATGCTATTTGAGCTATTGTTTTAGGATAAAAACCTCTAATTTAAAAAAAAAACCATTTGCAACATGAGCGTTGTATCAGTATATAGAAACTCGTGAACAAAGCGAGACTTGTATTATCTGATACACGTTGGACGCGAATGTTGTAAATGGCTTGTGAAGCTATCTGTATGTGAGACTATATGAGAAAATCTATTTTTGAAGTAATTATAAAAATGCTTCTGATATAAGGCAAGAAAATCAAAGTTAAAATTTATGAATGTCAGCAGAATTCTTTATTGGGGTATACAGACTCGTTCATATACATGATTTCTTTGAGTTGCCGCCAACCTATACTAACAAGCTTTGTGAGTGGTTGGTTATTATGTACAATTAAAGTTAATAAACTGCTGAAATTAGTTTTCTAAAGAACGATACATAAACAATGATTCTTTTTGCCTCAAAAGGCCAATCACAAAGCTACTTTAGTTTGGTATTTACCCCGTTAATTTGTTTTTATTTCACAAAATAGCAATATCAATCGGCTGAAACTACGATCAATGGATTAAAGCAACGAGCCAACCATGCAGTAATTTGTTTATGCCAAACATAAAGAGATTATTTTAACACTGGATACCTGTCAAAGGCGAACAATGTTGAAACAAAGTATTGAACTCTCAAAACAGATTCATACCATTTGTTTCTCCGTTATTGCATGGTCTAAATAGTGAGTCAAAGCTGTTCTTCTTTCCGTCTCATGTTTTTTTTATTGGAGGAACTAATATTCTTTTTAGGCATAAAAGCCAAATTCCCTTTCGCTCCTTCCCCAACACGGCGGCCATGTTGTGAGCAAAATGACAATACAATTTTCTTCACCAGTGAGAAAACCCGTTTAGTTAATCGAAATGCTGATACGATAATTTTTCACTAGTGAAAAAATCGTACGGATAATGAAAACGCTTTTTCGCTTCTCAATAGTGAAAATATGATTTGTATACTCCCCCGTTTACCTCGCGCAAATTTCCATATGTATGGCGTAAAAATAAAAAAACTTATATGCTAGATAGTTTTCGCGGAATGATGACTTGATTACCATGCATACCTTTTCGAAATGAGTTCAAGCTAGATTCAAACGAAATCTTCCATTTTCCACCATTTCCCTTTACGCTTTCGCCCCAGAAATGAAGGCTTGTCACTGTCAAGTTGGTAAATGTCGTTCGTCCCGAAAAGGCATCGCGGATTCTTTCATAAATTAACTTTGACTTTGTCGTATGTGGTGATTCTAGATACATCTGCAGGAGTCCTCGCCTTTCGAAACTTAAAGATAATTCCACTTGAACCTGCTCAATATAGTTAATCTTTGAGCAGGCTATGTTTTTGTTCGTCAATATTGCGAATGACTTTTCTCTGCTGTTAAATGCTTTTCTAGATAAAATAAAACAAATTAAAAGCTGAATAGGATACCTTTCGTCAAGACGCTTCCAGCCGAAAAAATATTCTGGCATGCGATCGCCATATCTCTGATTCCTTTCATCCATACATGTATATTGGTGGTATAATTTGTGCGATTATTTACTAATGTAGATTTTATTTTCCTGAAATTCTAATCAATAAGTATAATAAAAAATTATTGAATAAGGTTGAGCATGATATCGAGAATTATAAAGGACGAAGTTTGCGTTATACCCGACGAGGTGCGTAACACCGAGTCGGCCATCGCTCATATACGACGAGAGTGAGTAGAACAACTGTTTTGTTATATAGACAAAAACTGCTACCAAAAAACTTCCGAGTGAAGTTGTATTTGAACAAAATATAATTATTATTCAGTTTAGCAATGTGAACAACTTCAGATAATACCGCATAAAACATTACTTATCCTTATTTAAGTTTCAAACTAATTTTTCAAAAAGTTTCAAATTCGTAAAAAATATAAATGTTTTGTGCGAAACAAACGCTAATTGTTTACCTCAAAATTGATTAAAATTTAAAATTGAATATTTGTTCGGTATTAATTCGTAAAAATCTGTATTTTATACTTGTTTAGGTGAAATTTTAATCAAGTACCAACCTTCGAAAACTTTATCTAAGTTTATGTCTGTTATAAATACTTTTTTGGACTATGTCCCAGCGGTGAGAGTGCGAACGAGACTCGAGGTCCCATGCAAGGCACTCCTCCAATTTCAACTTCGACAGACAGTACATAGAATAAAACATACTTATACAGTCGTAAATAAGCATGTGCTACCAGCTCGAGAATCAGTTTGATTTGAAATCTAGCGAGTATGAAATCGAGAATAAAGGTATGATGCCTAGTATAGCATGGATATCGATAATTAATAATTATTTTACTATCCATGAAATGAGTGAGAACTCTAGTAATCTAAAATGATTACTGTTGTGGGTCATTTATGATCAAGCATTAGCATATGTTTACCTCTCGTGTTAAACTCCATGACATGAACAAGTTCGATATAATGACCATGTACAGGTTAAGTCTACGTTGTAACAGGAGATTAGTAAATCTAAATATGTCCTTGATAAGAGTAATAAATATATATAGTATGTTGTTCTATATAGTATGTGTTCTACGTATGGACAAGAAAGGCTGCCAAAATCCTAAAAACAAGATTTTTTGCGATCGAAAAACTTTCGGCCGCCATCTTGTTTTCTCTACTAGTAGGATATGAGCTAATATCCTACTAGTGGCAAGCTAATCAGATTACAGAATACTTAATATTAGATGGCAGTCTATATAATAATTGTCGTTATTATTTATTGAAAATATTTTGGGAGTTTTGATTGGTTAAAAGCTAATGGTGAAATCGTCATATCCACTTAGTAGTTGCCCAAGTTTGGGGTTAATGAAAATAAATATACGACATCATGAGTCATTTCGTTGTATACTGAAAACAAATATACGACATTATGACTCATTTCGTCGTATATTGAAACAAGATATGACGTAGCGCTATAATTTATGTGGCTTTTGACTGACCTTGTAATCTGACTATTGTTTTAAGAATGTTTTTTCGTGAATGTTTTCTTGTGCCTTCTTACTTACAAAGCAAGCGTTTAAACTGAGTTTAAAGTATTTTCAAAAAATAATAAAACAATTATTGAATTCGGTTCTCGCAAGACATGAGGAGTTATTGAAGCCTCAGCCTTCAGCTTCGGCAGATAACACAAACCTCTGTCTTTATAGTTCCTCATATCCTGCTCGATCTCATTCAATAATTGCTTAATATCATGCAAAAACCGAATTCAATAATTGTTTTATTATGTATTCAACTCCAAAATCAAAGAACTGTACAAATGCAACACACGAATATTTCATACCAAGTTAATTCGTACAACAATTTTTTAATATTTCCTCAATGCAGAAGTTTTTTGAAAGCAATTAAGTGATAGCAATCAATCATTTAAACTAACGAAAATTAATATTTCTAGTACAAATTGCCGTTCTGTTTTGTAGCGTCTCCGTAGAACAACTTTAAATTCACTACCTGCAAAGTAATATTTCCCGATATTTAATTGCTTGAAAATATATTTATACAGTTTTATTTCTCTCTGTGTACTTTTCCGCAATCTTTCTTTGAGAACTATATCAAATTTCAGCCTTGTGTAACGACAAAAAGTAATTTAAAGCCAGATAAAAGCCATTTTTACTCTCAAACAATATTTAGTTTTGGCGGGAATTTATGCCAGCTACCGACCGCAAACTAGGGGCTTTGGTTCGACAGTGTGCAATAATGTTTAGATCGAACTTCGGTCCAAAACAAGGTATTACTGCAGGCTGATCACGTCAGCAGCTCAAATAACGCGTCATCTTGCTGATACAGTAAATTATCCGTTGCGTTTTAACCAATCACGAAAAAGAATAAAATTTAAATAGTTATATTACATAATAATAAGGGCTGAGAGGTTCGTACAGGAAAAAGCCCGACCTTAACGGTAGATAACAATATTTTTTATGGGCTATACCTATTAAATGCCTAAACAAAATCTAATAACGCGAACATGTTTTGAGATCAGTTAGTTTATTACTTTACTCTAACGTTCATTCAACTGAAAATTTCATACTTGATAGAACAATAAATATGCTAAAGTTATCAAATTTTTTTATTTTAAATATGCTAAAATTATCACGATTATTTATTTTAAATATGCTAAAATTATCACGATTATTATTTTAAATATGCTAAAGTTACCACGATAATTTTTCTAAATATGCTAAAATTATCAGGATTGTTTATTTTCTTGTACAAAACAAATACAAAACGAGCAGGTTTGTTTTCGAAGGAAATTTTACTTCCGACGTGCGAAAACATTTTGTCCTTGATATAAAACATTTTCCGTGTTGATGTACAGTTTTAGTATTTTTGCAAAAGTAAATAAAAGAAATCCGACTTTGTGATTGGTAAAGTTTGGTTTGGCGTGACATTACACTTATTTTTACTGCTTACAGGTGAATATAACAACAAGTAAAAACAAGTTTACAAAATGAAAAAGAAATATAAAAAGGCAGTTGTTCTGTAAATTCTATTACGTAATAATATACACTAAAACAATTATCGGCCTAAGGCTTGGCAGTCATCGGGGAATATTCAGTTCGACGTTGTCTTGGTGAAAACACTGCACATAATTTCTTGTGGAAACACGCCACACAATCTGGTGAAAACACTCCACATAGTTTCTTGCTTTTCCGATTCGCAATCGTGTTGATATAACTTTATATCAACAAGAAAATATTTTATATTTCTTAAATTTTGTAAAATGTTGAAAAATATGGAAAATAAATATATGTTATTTTGTATATTTGCAGTATACGCAAAAAAATTTCACGGCAATTTCAGCTCAAAATGATAACTTTTTCTGGGGGTAATACAAATATGCTCAATTCCTGTCAGATGAATACAAATGAAGCAGATAGAAATAGGTACTTTTGCACACGTGAATGCTACGTGTATATCCGAGTGTCTAGTAAAGGAGCATGCAACACAAGAGGTTTAGGTACATAGATTATCTACGCTAGTTCCTCTCCGTACAGATGTTCCTTTTTGTGTGTGTGCGTTTTTTTCAGATGCAGTAACAGCTTTTATAGAATACAGCTCCACTTTATGAACAAATTTGAAATGGAGTTTTCCCTTCATTTGTATTCATCTGACAGGAATTGAAAATGTTTGTATTACACCAAGAAAAAGTTATCATTTTGAGCTTTAACCTCCAGAAACGTTGCTGTAGCATAGGGTGGAGATCGCGCTCCAGAATTTTTCCCAAGCAAGACAGCGGTGTATAAGTAATCCATTGAATCGTATTAGAAATGTGATTTCCCTGTATGGCATGGAAAGATATATAAGAAAACAGTGTATTTCATTGGGAGGAATGTGATAATGTTTGTGAACTGGATATCCAATCTGCTATAATCTATTGGTCTACAGAATCATGTATTTTCCATCTATAGTACGGAAAGATAAGGAAATAGCAATTTCCTTGACAAGGAACACAGTGAAGTTTTGTAAAATGGACATCTATTTACGCATTGTAATCTCAGAGTGCAATCTTTAGAATCACTGACGCTTTTTACTTTCTGAAATGAGTAGAGTATGACACGTTGGGCAAAAATGCCGCTTAAAACGCCGTGGAATTTCGTAACAACGCCATGTTGCATGCGCGCTATATTTTGGAGTTTGGTAACGAATTTTAAACATCGCTGACAGGATCATTTTAACCCTATCGTACAGAAATCGGATAATTCTGGCACCTTCTGAAAGGCAATTTTTTAATTAAAAGAGAAGATTTTGCGGTAAATTCACTTACAAAAAGCATCTTTCTTTTTAACGCCTTGAAGTATCGCATGATTTCGCGTACAAGGAATTTTTGTATGAACTGGTTAAATGAGGCTTGTTTTATTTACGATAATATGTACTAAGACGTTGAAATATTTTGATTTCCAAAAAGGTATGTGTCTGTGTTTTAATGCCCTCTTTCCTAATTTTTGGCTTTGATTCTCGTGTTTATGTATTTTGGTGTTATTCTAGGGAAATCGACGCACGCCATGCCACGTTTTGCAGTTGGTCAGCTAATGCAAAAGAGAAAGGATCGAAGCCCATGAAAATATTGTTAATTCGAATTGACACCTAACCGCTCTTCAAGATGAAGCAAAGCAAATTGAACAGGAAGTTAATAGTACAAAACGGGTTATGTGTGCACTTCGACAAAGGAAAAGGAGACTTGATCAAAAGGTCAATATTTTTGGTGTCCATGTATCTATACGTGAATACGTGCGTACGCATGTATGTATGTATGTAATTGTGGATTTGCTTTTGGCTCTATTTATCTATCATTTATATCAGTGCTCACACTAATTTTAAGTTTTATTTTGAGCCAAAGTTATTACTCCGCTATTATTAAAATGTTGTGAAGTTCAAAAAGCAAATATGTATGTTATAGCTACATACTTATACATATTTAATACATACTTATACGTTACTGAATTGGTTTCATCATGTATGCCCAAATTAGGTCACATCAACCGCGTGAAAGATAGTTTCGGCAGTGTACACTTTCATTAGTCATTAGAAATTTTATGCTGAAAAGCTCATTCGGGAGCATATCATTAAATATCAAACTTATACATACTTACATTCCATTATTGGAACAGCATGCACGTGTGTTGAGATGCGTATACATTATTTACTTAGGTTGCTAACTTAGAAGACATGCTAGATCAGTTTAACCCTAATCAGAAGCAGAATATCTTGTCAGATAGAACTATTGCAATCAGAAGAAAGAACCAAACTATGTTGAAAATTGCAAATTGATGAGCTGTCCATCAGTTGCCAGAAAGAGAGGAAAGGAAACATTGGACTTTGCACAGAAAATTGATGGAGGTAGCCCAGAATCACAATTAGCCGACCTGGTGTTGTAGGTATCATTGACTCTGTATTAAACACGTGTAGCTGTAGTGTATTGGTAGACATGCTATCAGAAAATAACAAAATTAAGTCATCAGTTTTGCCAGCAATTTATAAGAAGAAATTGCTAGAATACGAACAATCTCATGAAAACATGATTCGTAGTGTTTCTGTGTAGTACAGTGGGGGAGTAGCTACTAAAAGAAATAATGTGAAATTTACAAAGATTCTAGCTATAAAAATATCAAAAAAAAACAAGAAGTGCTTGCGTGCCACAGTCATAAATTGATCTGTTCCTCGTTTGGTCCCCTACCATAAGTTAATGGAGCTTATAAAGACAATTCCCATTGGCACAATTTATAGTTTTTATGACAATCTGTGTGAAGGGCTTGATGATGCAGAAAAGGTTCATGGTTGTTATCGAAATATTAGAGAACTTCTTATAAGGCTTGCAGAATTTTATCTATCTGGATGCAGTGGACATGAAATTAGTTGGTTTGGCCAAGAATACACATTTAGTGTAAGCGTGGGAGAAGATGGGGCTTCTTTCGATAAAAACGATGTTGTGTCCCACTTGCTTTTTGGTGCGAATTGCACCGAAACCTGCTTGCCAGTGCAAAGGTTTATAGAAAAGGTTTGTCGCTGATATTGCATTAATTGAACAGCAATCATTCCCATGCACATTCAAAACACCTATTGGAGAGATTCATAAAGTCAATGTTAGTCAATTCCAGGTTAGTGAAATCCCATGCAAACGACATGAAAATGATAGTATTTTTATGTGGTGAGATTAAGCAACGCTGCAAAGTATTTTTCATAATTTGCAAATGTCAGTTCTGACAATGCAAATAATTTGAAAGGAACATTTAAAAAAGGCAAAATAAATACATGGCACCCTAGGAACTATAAAAATAGAAAAGACATTGCAAAGCGGGTTGAAATCTTTAAAAAATGTTTAAAAAAACCCTGACTTAATCAACAAAGAGATAAAAAATAACGAGTTTTATCTCAAGTCAGATTGGCCGGCAAGAGTTTGAGCCTCTCATTGGAGAACTTGTCGATCGCACTCATGTAGATCCTTTGCATCTAAAAAATAAGGCTTGCGCATTTGCACAACCTTTTAAGTGAAGTGTTGTTATTGTCTGAATTGCCAAATTCAACCTGTACCTTTGCACTAGTTCCAAACAACTCACCGTTTGCTAAGTATATAAACACCATGAGAAATACGTGTCATTTAACTCAGCTTGCAAGTAAAATAGTTTTGTGGTTCAATGAGAGCAACAGAGTGGGAAAAAATTCGATTATAGATTCAGAGGGAAGGACTCTCGTTCCTTTATACAAAATTACATGTTTCTTATAGATCCTATGAGACCTTTTTTGGAAGATGGCACCTCAACATGTTTTACATTTCATGTTCTTGCCCAGGGACGCCGTAACGAAGGCAGGGCAAAGGGGGGCAATGCAGACGGCAAGGGCAACTTTGGTCTTATGAATTATATTTATAAAGTGGTCGACGTAAACCCGCAAATCAGTAAACCAAGAAATTCTTATACTGCGGAAATCAAAAATCTATATGCAGTAGTAACAATTTCGCTACAAATAGTTGACAATAAATGGTTTACAATGCTCAGATGATACGATTCCGTCCACATATATACATTTATAAAGTATACTTTATAAAAGGGCAATTTTTCACCCCCCCCCCCTGCCCCCCCTTGAGAAAGGGCAAGGGGGGCGAGCCCCCCCTGCGCCCCCCCTTTCCGGCATCCCTGTTCTTGCCTACGTTTGCTTACTCTTGCGTGATTGTGTGTCAGCATTTATTCGAATTAGAATCACAAATGAGCAAATAAATGAGCTTGAAAAAAATTGTAGGTATTATTTTATCCTAAATTGCAAGTTTTTCACACCTCATCCAACTGCATGGACATTAGGAATCAGAGTGCCGGCACATACAAGAGATATGAAACTGAAGTACGACTTAGTTGGGACTGAATTCCATGGAGGGTCAATCGAAAGGCCTAGCATATATCAATCGGTAGATATGCCAAAAACACAAATTTCAAAAAACGCTGGGAACAAATTTTTTTGCGTGAACATGTTTCACTACTTTGGTTACGAGAAAGGGTTTATAACAAATAGAAGCCAGCATCATCATGTACCCTGCGATATATACCAAAGCGTGCAAAATTTCTGCTATTGTTGGTTGGGAAAAGAGGCTTCGTCTGAGGGCTGTGCGTTTTATGTTGATCAGTTGAGATTGGTCATAAAAGAAGAAGTGAGGAAGGCCTATTCTGGCTGATTTTGAGAACTGGTGCTACAGATTGTCAGAACTAAATTGTACGTTTCTACAGTTTTTCACAGTTTATATAAAGTCATCCCCGAGCCGCAGCGCGGAGCGCTGCCCGGGGCGAGGGTTACTAATTCTGAGATGCGAAAGTCATCCGCCATTATGTGCTGGTTTAGTTTGGTTTGGACGTTCGACCTTTTAGCTGACGTCATTGAATTCCGAGGGTTTTTTAAAATAAATGTCATGAAATCTGTGGGGAGACAGATCGAAATCATTAAAAAACAATAAAAATAAATCAAAAATACGGAAAAGATGACGAAATAACGAGCCAACAGAAGGAAACAAGAACGGAAAGGTACATAAAAGGTAGCCATATTCAGGCTATTCAGTAGCTGTAATGATTCCACATTTAATTTTATTTTCGAAGTTTACGTTTCTTTGTTTTGTAAAAGCAAGACCGTAGTTTTATTATAAGTGAGAAAATAATTTACAGGTGAAAAATACGACCGTAGCTATTTTAATCAAAAATGCATGGCTGGAAATGGTTTTTATTGCAAAACAAAGATTTAATAATTTATAAATATTCATCAAACGTTTTAACAATGTAGCGTAATAAATTGTATTTCATACAGTACCAAAGTTCACACTACGCATGATGACATACGGACCACAGACATTTAAAAAATTAAGTATTTTGTCATTAAAACTGGTAATTCTTTCATTATTTTCACAGTTATTTAAAAAATATAGAACGCATTATTAAAAACTGCCGTGTTGGCGTGTTGCTATGACAACAATCCTGAGAATACCTCATGTTCCAAAAATAACTCCATTATACTTTTTAGGGCAAGTTGGCAAGTTGATTAAAGGGCAAAAAACAGCTGATTTTATTGACCATAGTACTTGACAGATTTGCCATGCTTTTACTTCTTGCTATTTACTCTAATTTTCTGTTTGGTAAATGCATTTGCAAAGTATCAAAAGTTAAACTGATTTTTGAACAAAACACATTTTCTAACAAAAGAATTTATTCATACTATTTTTACTAGGGCACTTCCCCAAAAATACAAAAACCATGATTGATTTTACTGCGATTGTTTCTTAGTTTGAAATGTTGATGAGATGATCAATCTTGTTATAACATGCATAATGTACATGTCTAACACATCATGGCAATGAACTAGAAATAATTTATTTAATGTACATGTCAGCTTGTCAGAAGGCCACGCACTGTCATGTATTTGTTGTAAATGTTTTTAATACTGTATTTAATAGTGGTAGCTATGTTTTCTAGCCATTTTAGCTCTTTAGCTTTGTTGAAAGCCTTTATCGTAAATAAACTTGTAATCAATGTTTTAAAACTACGCTCCTACTTGTTTTCTGTATGATTTGACACATCACTGATTTAATAAGCCAAAAGCCTAGCTTCCACTATGTCAAGGTGGGGGCTTACACCCCTTTACTTGTTGTTGGCAAACTAATAAGATTAGTAACAGTTAGTTTAGAAACCAAAAGCAGTTGAAAAAATTCTCAGTTTATGGGCTTTGTTGAAATATCCTGCACAAAATTGCCCCAAATAAGCAGCAGATTCTGTTTAAGAGATTTAATACCAGATGAACTTACCAGATGAATGCCAAACGATTTTACTTGTCAGTGGGGGAACTCTGCAGCTTAATAGCTTAATAGTATTACTAGCTCTTTTATAAACCTATCTTAAATGTATTGTCTCTTCATTGCAAATGTCTCACATGCAAAGTATGGCTTAACTAATCTTCTAATCCAAAAAAGATCTGTATTGTTTTAACTTGTTAAATTGCAGTGTTCTCTCATACATACGAGTAGAATCACCTGACTTTAGACATTGTTAACATAGGTAGGGCACAATTACTGTCGTGGCAATAGAAGCGTTCCGAAAATATTTGATCAACTCGTTTGCTCAAGCTTAGCAGTTCCTCTGATCAATTCAGATAAATTGGAACATAGTGGATTATCTATATACTGTGTCCTCCTGTACCAAGAAAAAACGTCATTATTGTACGGTACATTGTTTGAAAAATTAAACATACAAGAATGCATTGGAAAGCCAAACACATTCCACTCGACATAATGAAATTGAGGCGAAAGCTGTCCTTTCTTGAAGTTGTACACATGAGCAAAATCTTTTTCATATGATACTAGCACTTTTCTCATAGAACCTTTCCTCTGCCCTCCTAGTTTTCTTTCCAGTAAACTACTTACAGAATCCTCACTCTTGTCCGACAATAAACATAACAACTTGGCAACTAAGCACTTTTTTGTAAAAGAAACAATCTTTCCTTTGCTGTTCTCTTTCACATGACAGAATGGTTGTCTAAAATCTTCATTGTCGGTTAATTTTACGGCTCGCGTTAAGGCGTTAAAGATATGAAGAGGAACATCACGATGAATTTCTCCATAATTCATAAAAAGGTTGCCTGATACTTCTACGCCCAGCGAGTCCCCTAAATATACCAGCGAGCCACAACTTGGATTCATGCCATAAACATGCTTTAGAATTTACTTGCGAAGGCAGAGTACGTTCACAAACTGATTTTCATTTGATTCACAAGCAGGTGCGGATACAGAGGTAGTCAAGTCAGTCATGCGACTTACTTGTAAGATTCATAGATAATTAATATTCTGTCTGAATCAGGGCGCTTATATTATAAGCGGCTTTTTCAGAATTTTATACGAGCACTAACTTATTGTAGTCCAGTTAAATATATTCCGGCAGCACGCGTTTAAATCGTTACTCTCAAGTCACAGACAGCGGTATTTCACCAAAATCTTGCCGACTCGGGTGGTGGTTTCTAGTCATTTGATTGGTCGAGAGGCCATATCCACCATTTTGACTGATCTTTGCGGGGATCTGACTTAGCTTGTGCAATCTGAAGCTCTCTACAAGCTTTTTAATTGGATGATTTGAAAAATTTTCCACTCTCATTGGCTCATTTTTTCTGACTGACTTTGCGTGGGGTATCTCAGTCATGATACTGCAAGTTTGGCATTGGCAAGCTAATTAATATTCAATGATCTCAACCTTGACTGCAAAGGTTCATTCGATTCGAACTCGAAGTATATTTTGCGTCTTGCAAAATATGTCTTGCAAATACGATATGGTTAGATCGGAATTGCTCAGAGGCAATATGAAGCCTTTGGAAAGCATTAACACCCAAATGAAGGGTAAAATTCACAAGAGCTTTTGACAAACGTGTATTCACAAGATGACGCTATAGGAGTATACTAAAAACTTTGGAGCCGAAAGCTACGTGCCCAAAAATGCTCGTGAAGTAAAGAACGAAGCGTGTACTGCTCTAAGGTAAGTTGGGCAACAATACTTTGTTGATGTGCTATTATACAATTGTTGTAGATTTACGGTGTGAAATATGGACGACTTTCGTTCGTATGTATTACCATATTGATATATTTGCATATACTTGCGTTGGGTGCAAAGGTCAACTCGATTTCAAAACAATGTTGTGTACTTTATAACTCATGTTGTAAACTTCGTAAAATCACTGAAATGCAATATAAAATTTTAAATCACAACACGACAGTGTGTTATATTGTGTATATTACCATTTATGAACCAAAGTTCTGTTGATCTATTTTATAGTATTTATTTAGAAATTGCCTGTGGTATTGTTGGATACTATAGATATAAGTGACATTACTTATTTTTGAATATTTCTACTAGATCTGATATCTCTGGTGATTGTCTTAACAGTTCTGTGCCTTTGGTACTGGTAGGCAATAACAGTTTAGCTCAGCCTTTGAGAATTTTAACTTCTTGAGCTTTACATTCATGCTAATTTTTATTCACAACACCCTTTTCTTGTCTGTTATGAAAGAGCATGATAAGTACTATTGCCTTAAAAATCTTCTACCTTGTGTGTGTCCAAAGATTGTTTTGATAGTAATTTTACTTAAGAGGACTTAGTGAAGAAAGAGGCTATTTTGAATTGTAGTAGTCACAAGTAGTCATCATTTCTATGCATTTTGGGTCTTTCATCTGTTTAGGTACAAATATGTGTATCTACTACCCTGATTGTGGTGAGCTGCAATATAAATTGCTTTTAACCACCTAATTAAAAAAACTTTTAGCCTAATCATTTTGTTCTTTACTTTTTCATCCTTATTATTTAGTATTTAATAATAGGTAATAGAAACCATATTGGTGTCTAGCAAAATAAAACAATATTTGGTGTCAACAGTCTCCTTGTTCATAATGGCACAGTCTCCATGTACTATGAAATACGATATAGCATGCGGGTCAGGCCTGAGTGACCAAATGTAAATCTATGAGACAAGGAAGGTAAAAAACAATATCTGGTAATATAAATACTCAAATATGTAATAGGAACCATATTGGTATCATGTACAATGGACAATGTTTTGTAACAATATGTTGGTGTCATGCAAACGAATATCGCCGCAATCTTGAGTTTACACGATGTTATTCTTTGGAGTATTGTTTTTCTTATATTTTATAATATTAAAACACCGAACATTGAAATTCCACTGACTAGAAGACCCTCTTTCTAGTTGTAGGAAATGATTTCGTTCCTCTTGCCTTAATTGATCATTAGTCTATTATGCAAATTAATTTCTCGTTAGTATTCTTTATATAATCTTGAATCGATCCTAATTGGCATTAAAATGAGCGTCTTTGAAGTCATTTAATGTATTCGAACGATTGCGTGTTATCTTACCTTAAACGCTATATCTTATCTTAAATAAAACGCTCGTTAATAAAATGACACTTTATATAAGCTGTTTTTTAATTGAGCTGGTTAACGTCATCATTTATTTGGATCCGTTTGAATTATCATATTGAAAAAATGTAATGATTTTGGTTTGCGCATCAGATTATACTTTGTAATTTCTTCATAATTTTGTGTTAAAACTGTTTGTCTAAAATCAGCACAGCAAATGCAAAAAATCTGTTCAGTCGAATTATACAATTGTACGTACATTAAGTAAGACTTACGGTGTTGTCAATATTATAGTGCAGCTTTTTTGATGAGGAACTTTTTGCCAGGTTTTCGTAGCCACTTCCCCGAGTCTGTTGGCGTCCATTATTCCAAATCCAAGATAAGGGTGCACTAAAAATAAAGTGCATCCATTTAAGTTTTTTAAATTACTGAATCTTAAACATATCAGGCCTGTCCAATGAAAAAAACTATAAAATCATGGTCATGATGAGGTATTTGTATGGTTCAGAAATGCTAATTTTAGGGATCCTGATACCGATTTTTATTGATTAAACTTGAAAATATAAAAAGAAAAAAATTCCGAAGAATAGAGACATCTTGCGGAATTCAAAATATGAATAAAACAAGACAAGTAGTTGAGACAGTCTAAATTGCTTGCCTTGTTTCATTCATATGTTGAGTTACAACATGACTCTGTTCTTCAAATTTGTCTCTTTTCATATTTTCTGAATTCGTCTGCTGGTCGTAATTTTTAAACTTGGGAACTTTACATTCATCAGTGGCTACATTGTTTTACAGGTTTGTAATTAAATGATGGTTACCACTATTGGGCGTCAAATTGATGCATTCATAAGCGATCTTCTTGCCAATGTACAGTTTCTAAGTATTCGTAGGAAACTTTTATCTCTTGTTGACATTTTAAGTAAATAATGGAATTGGAAAACATAACATTCAACTTGCTGCAACCCAAGTGCATTTATTGCGTTAATTAAGTAACATCCGTCTCCAAAAAATCGCATTAGTGATATCCGCCGCCATCATGAAATCGCGCCAACGCTACTTTTGTTATGGATACAGCGGCTAAACAGGATAATTAATGTGTTTCTATGGTTATGGTTGGACACAGTGAAAAGCAGTAATAAATTATCTTTCTTCGCCAGTAGAATAGGTGCAGCTATATAACACTTAGTCAGCATTTTTTACGGAGCTCTTACCCCTGTGAATTAGTTCCCAGGTCATCCGTGTGAGACAGGTGCGCGCGCATGTTGACCGGAAATACGTGTAAAACTAGAAAAAAACTTGTCTAACTGGTTTTGAATGCAATACTATAAAAAAGCGGCCGTCGGCGAACGAGATAATCAGAATTATGGAGTGTCTACATGGAAAGCCGGCGTCCTCTTCCAAAACCGAAAATGGTTTATTTTTTTATTGTGGGCAAAAGCCTAGCTGTAATTTCTTTTGCCCCCAGAATGATTGCAGTTATTTTGAAAATGCTATTGCAATGTGGAGAAATTCGAACTCGTTACAGCCAAGATGCCACGGTCACAAGAAGCTAACTAAAATGTTAGTCGTGAAAGATATTTGTAAACCTAGTTTTGGCCGGCCATTCTTCGTTTGCTCGGATAAAGAAAAGCCGTGCTCGTTTTGGCAATGGGGTGATGTTATTAGGCCCCTATGTTATCATGGTGAGCAATGTTCAACGAGAAAGGTCAAGAAAGAGGGCACTAATTATGGTCGTTTGTTTTATACCTGTTCGAAAGGTAAAGACGAATCGTGCGGCTATTTTGAGTGGAGAGATAAAAAAGAAGACGAAGACCCGTTCGAACCATTTTCCACTGTGTATTTTAGCAACCCTCCTTCGTACGGGTATACGGTTAAGGAGACTGGCGAAAATTTCACAAGCCGTCATGAGAATCGCATCGAAGCTTGCAAGGAGTACTTGTCCCTTAAAACAAAGAAAGAGAACTTGTAAAACAGGTTATGCTAATTATGTCTAGACTATTAAGAAACATTTGGTACAAACTGCGCCATTATTACTTTTGCTGTTCAAGTGAAAAGTCGTGTTTAAAATGTCAGCTCGTGAACGTTTATCCAACTTGACTCTACCTACTGACATTGGTAATGAAGAAAGGTTTTTAAGCCACCGTCAGAAATTAATTGAAGAGAGACTGATAAAGTGCTATGCGGAAGAAATTGCCTCAGTCATTAACCAACTGGTTGTCGAAAATTGCAACGGCTGCATCATTGATCATCCATCACAAAGACAGCATCCTTGTCTTATGATGGAAAGTGATGAAAGATTGTCAATGTACTTTGATGATGCGTTATCAAAAATATCTGAAGCAAGAGTTATGGAGAACTTTATGAACAGTTTAAACGATATCAAACCAAGGGTGAATGGACTAGAGTTACTGAAGTACACTTGTTATGATTGGCGATCAGTGTTCTGTGCAAACGAGAGACGGTTGCTTAAAAAAGAGACTCTTGAACAATTGTAACATTATATTTTCTTGAATAAAGCTTTTCATTGCAATGTATATCTTTGTTGTTAATTTATTATGACGTATATCAATAAACATGTTTGTTCATATTCATACATTTGAAAAAACTGGTTTGTCTGGTTTACATGACTTAAAAGAGACGAGATCATCATGATCACGTTAGTCTATTTGGTAAGTGTGCTTGTGAACAGTTGGTCTAAAGAACGTGAAGAGAATTATGGCACACCTGTTTAAACAAATGTATGAGTGTGAAATTGACTTTGATGTCTTGACTGTTGAGAAACTGATAGATTTTGTGTTCACGGAGATGGTCTATCGTAAGATACATCAATTGGAAGAAGAAGCTGCACAGGCCAAACAAGATGAGGATTACGGTAGACCGTGGACACGGTTTCGAAAGCGCATTGAGGCCCTCGATGATGAAGAACGCTGGATATACTATGCTGAGCGAGCTCTTGATCTGCTAGACCATGATGTTATGTGGAAAGGTGTCGTTGAAGCTTGCAAGATTTTGAAGTATCCTGAACCGTCAGCGATCCATAGAGATTACTTCGAGGCACTATTCGATATGACATGTTTCGCTTGGTTTCAGAGGTATTCTGAGCTCGAGAGAACAACATTTATCAACAATCTAATTGACTATGTTCTATGCGTGTGTAAATTAAAATATAACTACACAGTGTAATCTACCAAAGAAATAAATGATTTTAAAACGTACTGTTTTGTTGTTTTTCTTCATTTTACTCGGTCTGCTTGCAAGAGGTAACATGGGAACTTGTCTTAGCAAGAGTGATAAAATCAAAAGAGACAAAAATCATAGCAGACAGAAAATGTTTAAATTGGGTGTAAGTTTTGGCCGTAACGATTTAAATTTGGAAGGTCACTTGCAAATGGGGTACAACAGTAAAACAATTAAAAACTACGGACTTATTGACAAGCAGTTAGACCCACCAGAAAATATAACTTCGGCAGTGACTGAACCGGATGATCAATCTACCGAGACAGAAAACTAATTTTTATAACACTGGTACACTTTTTCGTATGTTTCATTAAAAAAGAAGGCATGGATCAGTCAACAGTTGATGAGTACTTAAAAAGTGTTTATTATGATCCAAAACGTCCAGGAAGTTTCGGAGGAATTGAAAGTTTATACCGTGATGTAAAGCAGGAGGAAAAGTTTAAATTAAGTCGGAAACAAATTTCAGACTGGTTATTGAGTCAAGATACTTATACTTTACATAAACCAGCTCGTCGAAACTTTAGGAGGAATCGTGTAATTGTGGGAGGTATAGACGAAGAGTGGCAAATGGATTTAGCAGACATGCAGTCTTTGAAACAGTATAACGATGAATATAGATATTTGCTCGTCTGTATAGATGTATTCTCTAAGTATGCGTGGATAGTTCCAATCAAGTCAAAAACAGGTCCTGCCATAGTTGAAGCTTTTAAAGTAATTCTAGCTTCGGGCAGAAAACCCCAAAAGATCATGACAGACCAGGGAACAGAATTTTTCAACAAATCATTTCAAGCATTGTTGAAGAATGAAGATATTCAACTTTTCAATACGTTCAACGAGACAAAGGCCTCTATTGTGGAAAGGGTCATTCGTACATTTAAGTCAAAGATGTGGCGTTATTTTACGGCAAAGAAAACGATGAGATATCTAGAAATGTTACCCGACTTGGTCTATTCTTACAATCATAGTCGACATAGGAGTATAAAGATGAAACCCGCACTTGTCAACACAGAAAATGAGGACGATGTCTTTCATACGCTATACGGTAGCTTTTTTGATAACGTACAACCTGTAAAGTATAAGTTTAAGGTTGGAGACAAGGTACGAATAAGTAAACTTAAACGTAAATTTGAGAAATCTTATTTGCCAAACTTTTCTACCGAGATATTTGTTGTAAGTAAAAGATTACCAAGAGACCTTCCCGTCTACAAACTAAAAGACTATGACGGGGAGGAACTTAAAGGAACGTTTTACGATAAAGAGCTGCAAAAGGTTGTCAAAGACGATGATGTCTACGAGGTGGAAAAAATTCTGAAAAAACGCGGGAGGGGAAGTAAAGTACAATATCTTGTGAAATGGTTAGGTTATCCTAACAAGTTTAATTCATGGGTAAATGCTTCTGAAATAAATGTTTTAAACTCTTGAGTGTGTAGTTGTCATGTTATTCTTGTCTGTAATTCACAATGAGTGGGTCACACTTTTATCTTACGCTTCCAAGCAACTCGTCCTTAAATATCTTTCCCGATAACAAGACGACTAGTTATCGTGTAAAGTTGCCACAAGCCATTGATTTGAATGGTGATTGGGAAGTGGGTTTATACTCTATCTCTTATCCAATTACGTGGTATACTTTACAAAACCATGAGAATCACATTTATTACAGTAAAGACGGTTTGATTTTTCAAACGGCAATAGTTGACTATGCACTGTTAATTTCAGGGAGTAATTTTAACTCCACGTGGGGAGTCAAAATAACTCCTTATAGGAGAGTAAAACTAGTGGAGTTAAATCTACTCTAAAAATGGAGTTAAAACTACTCTAAAACTAATCTAATCCAAACTTTACTCCACCAAGAGTAAATTTAACTCCACTAAAGGAGTAAAAATAACTACAACTAATGGAGTAGAAATACCAGAGTAATTTTTACTCCAAAAAAATTACTCCCGGAGTTATTTTGACTCCACTATACATTGTAGTGAAAGGAGTACATTTACAGAATACTCTGTGTAGAGATCTACAGACATGTATTCATTTATAATTACGATAAATGCACCATATCCATGTCACAAAGACGACTCAAAATATCGGGCATAGATTTGTTTTCGCAAGATTGCGTTATTTGTGCAGCCAAAATGTGATTGAATCTCTTGTAAGTTCGTGATGAAAAGAATATATGTCGTCCGTTTGTCCAATAGCAGTATGATATGAATATTGTTGATTAAAAAATATAAACTATTTTGATTACGCTGACAAGTAGCTTTGTGTCCAGTTACTTACACAGACCAGTGGCAGTGCTACGCGCGCAAAGCTCGGCGGGATAGCGTCACTTCGAAGCGACGCCATATTTTATATTTTCCACAATTAAAAGGTTTTATACAGCGAAGAAAGATACCATTTTAACCAAGATGAACGATGAAATAACTCCGTATACATCACGAAGGACGGCGTAAAACTCCGGTAAGCAAATTCTTGTGGTTTTTGTATAGATAAAACAATTTGAATGTTTGATATTTACTGCCTTCCATGAGTCCATCGAAACACGTGTTCCATATTATAAATTTGAATTTCGCGCGATAGTATTTGATTTAAAAGGAATTTATACGTTTAAATAAATAAATGCCTTATACTTTCCTTGATGCATGGAATTCGGCTCAATATTATTAGGATCAGTACTGTTATAACCTTATCTTGTATTCCTAACTGTTAGAACCTTATATTGTAATGTGGCCATGACACAATGACTGAGTGCCAATCTAATGGGGAAGCCGGCGATAGTATGTGCATTATTTCGTGAGTGTGTTGTTGCGTGTCATGGAAGTATAGCCAAAATTTGTTAGCTACCCAGCTTAAGGTAATATTGTAGCAGGGAAATTTGTGTGTTGCTAATTTGCTATGATGACTCAGCTTTAATGTGCTCAACCATTTCCTTCTCAGCAAAACACTAGAATACTATCTTTATATATCTTGTTATACAGTGTATTTTGTATTTTTGATTCCCAAGGCTCTCCTCTTGATGAGCAAAATTCTCTGCTGTAAAAGATACACCAAAATATTATAACAATCAAAACTATTTATACTGTTAATTATCCTATTAGCATTGCTGCTGATGTTACTGATATTATTAAATAGGAGAACAATGTTCATGAGTATTATAAGTAAGACTTGCATAACAAGAAAAGAGATATAAGTAATATATTTACCCAAGGAGCTGCAACCTCCAAGAAGTGATATGAAATCACCAAGTTTAAAAGTAACAAAATACTAATTGCCCTATTGTCAACATCTTATTACTGAATAGTCCTTAATGCGATCCATGTTTTACACCACACTACTTGAATTCGGGTCATTCCAATAAAGATTTGCAGGCCCTCTGGTAAAATTTGCTGCCCTTTAGGGAGGAAAGGAATAACATTGACTCATGGTAATAATGGAAGACAGTGGAACATGTAATTCACCATTAATTAGTCTCACTGCACTTTTAGAAGTGCCAGTAGTGCATCTTGTGTGTGACAATATAAACCTTTATGCCATGCTGTATTTTTTTCACTCTCGGTCTCATATACTGGATTTGTTACCGGGCCAATTTGTCTGACAGCAGACTATTCTACTAATCAATAAAAGTGCTACTTTTTAAACTTTTAACCAAGCAGTCTGTTAATGTAAACTTTGCTATTTTATTCTATTTAATATAAAATGATTGTACTAGGAAAAGTGCTGACACACTAAAACATTTTGCATAGAAATTATGATTGCCTCATGTATTATTTCATTAAAAGGTCATTCCAGAAAAGATCTATACCCCTCAGAGGAAATTTCTGCCATTCAAGGAGGGGGGATGTCTTAAGATGCCCAAAGGGGAAGGGAGGCATGTATAAGTTTGTCCAAGGGGTTACACTTTGTAAAAAGCCATTGTATTTATCAAGCAAAATGTTTGTAAATTTAAACCAAGAATAAATTGAATCATAGATGATGATGATGCCCTGGAAGGGGGGAGGTTGAATACCTGTGTGATATCTGAAGAGGCTGGGGGTATTTTTAATTTCCTCTGTGCAGGATCTTTTCTGGAATGATCCAATGACCAAGATATATCCTGTCATGTATGGTAGATAGCTATTTGATTATCTTAACTTACGACTTTACTTATCTTATTGCAGCCTTACAAAATTTTGATTACATACAACTGCCTGGAAACACCATTGGTTGAAAGGAGTCAAAGCTAATGATGCAAGGCTTGGACAATTGGATGCAATGTATTTTAATTTATGAAAGATACTCAGCCTTGGAAAATATGGAGCTCATGTAAGCAGTTTCACAGTATTCGAACAGCTACTTGGAATGTATGAGACAATACAACATTTCAAAATCTGCAATAGTTAGCAATAACCTAATAATATTGTTATAATTACTTATTCATAGTTAACTGATAAACCTAAAGCCATTGAACAGTATGATATACATGCATGTGAGACAACCAGTTTTATCAAAGAAACTAATATGTTGATCAAATTGTCTATAAATTAATAGGTTTAAAACAGCCCAAAAACATTTCATGTGTTGGATGATTATGTTTAGAACTGTATTTTATAGTTCTGTAGAATAGCATAAAGTGACTTAATTAAGTGTATATAAAAACTCAATTCTTTCTTTTTTGAATAAATGTTCACAATATTTCATCTGATTTTATAAGTATTGAAATTATTGCAATTTTTACTCCACATACTAGTTTAAGAGTAATTTCTGGAGTCAATATTACTCCACTTATGAGTGTAAAATTCACTCTCCCAAGGGGAGTACATTTTTAATAGGAGTAATAATGACTCCTATCAGTAGTAAAATTCACTCTACTTTTGGAGTAAAAATTACTCTGAAAAGAGAGTTAAAATACCGGAGTAAAAAGTACTCTCAAATTGGAGTGAACTGGGGCCTTTTTTTTTTACTCCACTTTTGGAGTCAAATCTACTCCTTGAAAATAACAGTGTGGCTATTTTGGCACGATGGCTGATCTTGTGAAATCGGTCAATGCGGCATTAAAAAGAAACACAGGAAATGACAACATTAGACTAACGTATAATGCTCGAACTGAAAAAGTAACTGTTCATGTAAAGAATAGTCACCAATTGGTTTTAATGGGGCGATTGTCTATTATTTTGGGATTTGGTGGAGAGGAAATAAAAATTACAAAAACAACTACGAGTCCATATGTCGCTGACTTGAACGGCACAGCGATGATATATTTTTATTGTGATATTGTACAGCCTCAGGTTGTTGGAGATACAAATGCCAAACTGATTAAAAGCGTTCCCGTGCAAGGAAAAATGGGCGAAGTTGTCGCGAAAACGTTTACCAACATACAGTATGTGACCGTTCAAACGAAATCTTTTGAGGACATTGAGATTATATTAAGAGATGATACAGGTAAACCTGTACCATTTGAACGTGGGAAGGTGTTAGTGACACTACATTTTAAGCAGCAGAGTTCATCGTATTTTGCATAAACAATGACTAAAACAGATCAGTACGTACGTTACTACATGGGCCAGCAACAAGGACACGGAATGCCCGTCTTTACGGGAACTCCCTGGATGCGTGGTTATGGTCAAGTCGGATTCGGTTTAGGAGGACTTTTTAGGAGCCTTGCAAGAGCTGTTATGCCAATGGTTAAAAGTGGTGCGAAAGCCCTTGGTAAAAGTGCACTGAACGCTGGGGCAAATGTGCTTATGGATGTTTCTTCCGGTAAAGATTTGAAACAGGCAATAAAAACTCGTGGAAAAGAGGCCGTAAGCGATGCAAGAGATAAAGCCATTAATCGTCTTAAGACTTTTGCTCAAACAGGAAGTGGAAAACGGGCTAAAAAAAGACCTACCAGTCGGACAACGAAACGGAGAACAACTGCTAAAAAGAGAAAGGCATCAACGTCTACTGCCAGAAGCAGTCAGTCCAAGAAGCGGAGAACAACTCGTGCCGAAGATATATTTGGTTAAATATGAATTTCGTACATTCAAAGTCGCAAGAGTGCACAAAAAGTGAGCTTGATTTATTTTCCATGCCTCCAACACAAGTAAGTTTGGAAAAGGGACATTGGATAGATCACCAACCTGTTTCCAGTGTAACAGAAAGTGGCCCCATTACTTTTTTGTCGCCAGGAACGGAAGATTATATCGACTTATCAAAAACAATTCTCGTGGTGAGAGCAAAAGTGACGAAAGCTGATGGTGCAGATCTCGATGCGGGTGAGAAGGTTGGGGTCGTGAACAATTTCCTTCATAGTCTGTTTAAACAAGTCGATTTCTATTTGAAAGAAAAGCAAGTAACACAGGCTATGGGCACCTATAGCTACCGATCTTATCTCGAAACCCTCCTCAATTATGGTCCTTCCGCTAAAAAGTCTCAGCTCACTGCAGCCTTGTTTTACAAAGATACTGCAGGGAAAATGGAAGTGGCAGATCCTACTGCTGTAGACGGCAACAAAGGTCTTAAAGCGAGATACCAGTTTAGCAAAACAAGTGGAGTGATAGAGCTGGCTGGTCCGATATTTTGCGACGTATTTTTTACTGAACGACTGCTACTCAGCTTTGTCGATCTAAAAGTTGTGTTGAACCGAAATGGACATGAGTTTTGTTTGATGTCATCTGTGGATGACGCTGATTACAGAGTCAAGCTAACCGAGGCCTATCTTAAAATACGTAAAGTTAAAGTGAACCCTAGCATCACCATGGCTCACGAAATTGCATTGAAAAAAGGACCAGCAATCTACCCCATACGTCGCGTCGAGTGCAAGAGTTTCATTATTCCAGCCGGGAATCCATCCTTGGTGAAAGATAACGTCTTTAGTGGACTTGTACCGAAAACATTCGTCTTCGGATTAGTCGAGAGCGAGGCGTTTAACGGGGCGTACAAGAAAAATCCGTACAATTTTCAACACTTTAACATGTCATCTGTTGCATTATCCGTGAATGGAGAAGCGATACCGTTTAAACCGATTCAACTCTCCTTTGGTGCAAACAAAAGGTTTATTGAGGCGTTTTCTACGCTTTTTTCCGGCACGGGGAAGATGTATTACAACATGGGAAACGATATATCGCGAGATGAGTTTTCAAATGGAAATGCAATTTTTGCCTTTGA
Source organism: Muricea muricata (assembly GCA_963855995.1). Taxonomy (NCBI): domain Eukaryota; kingdom Metazoa; phylum Cnidaria; class Anthozoa; order Malacalcyonacea; family Plexauridae; genus Muricea; species Muricea muricata. The sequence continues at coordinate 113,118 of CAWLCR010000058.1, read as the reverse complement.
CCTGACCGCCGATATGTGTGGGTCGTCACCCCATTTCAGTACAGTTCAAAGAGGAAATTTGACAGTTGACATCAAGTTCTCAACTGCACCGGCAGCAGCCGTGAGTATCGTGTGTTATGGAGAATTTGAAAATCTGATTCAAATTGATGCAGAAAGGAACGTCATTTATGACTACTCTGGCTAAATGAACACTATTCAGATAGTCCATGCTTTGGAACAAGACTCTGTAACAAGAAAGAGGTTTTGTGGTGTGTTTCCCCGTGATAAGTTACCTGAAAGAATTGACAAGTTTCCATGTGGATTGATTGCAAACACAGATCCTAGCAGTGAGATAGGTAGTCACTGGTTAGCGTTTTTTTTTACAGAAGAACAGAACGGTCAACAAAACGCAGTTAGCGGACAATTTTTTGACAGCTTTGGACAGCCACCATCTTACTATAGTAGTTCATTTGAACACTTTCTAGATAAACATTCGAGCGAGTGGGACTTTAACAAACGTAAACTGCAAAGTTCTTGGTCCGATGTGTGTGGACAGTACTGTATATTTTACCTTAGTCATAGAGCAAGGGGACATAGCATGAATAAAATCGTACAGTTTTTTAGTAAGGATACAATGTCAAATGATGTAAAAGTATCTCAGTTCGTTAAGAATCATTTCAAAGTAGTGCCAAAGCAAGCAAACGATAATTTTAATCAGTCTAGTAAAAAGATGTTTTGGAAATAATGTAGTACTTTAATCAATAAATGTTTTTAAACCAATGTCTTGTCTTGCATTAACACATAAATAAAATCACAAGAAAAAGATTTTTTAAAATGTTTATTTATTAACATGAAACATTAAGATTAATATTTTAGCCAGGAAGTTTGTGTTGGTTTTTTTGCTTCGTGTCTTTGTACAAGACTACGGAAATATTTCGACGGGGTAGCGGATTGAGAGCTTTCGTCTTCTACTTCTTCACCGTGAGAATTGTCTATTTCGGATTGTTTCCATCTCTCTTCATTTCGGACAAGATCTTTGGGCATATTAATTTTTGATAAGACATTAAAAAACCTTTTCGAGCCAGCAGGATTAAAGTTTTTACGTCCTTTCACGGCGTCACTCAACAGGTCAGATATATTAGAACCTGGGACTTTTACACCTTCGAGAGTGACGCGTCCAGATTCGTCCCAGGAAATAATGTCAGGTCGTGTCTTCAACCGATTTAAAATTGACGTAGCTTTTTGTCGCTTTGTTTTTGGCATACTGTCCACGATAGCAAAGTCTGGTAAAGGTATCGTTTCTTGAGTGGAATTGTTCTCGTCCTCGCTTTTTTCACTCGTTGCCAAGCGAACTTTTGGGATCTGACTGTCCTTTTGTTGTTGAAGACTCATGTAACGTTCCAAATTAGCGTTATATAGTTTTTGTTTTTCACTGCCTGGTATATCCGTCCGTTGAAGAACATCTGACATCTCTCGATCAGAATTCATCATATTCTTAACCAGGGGCGAGCTTTCAATTTTTTGTTTTTGTTCAAATCTAGCATACACGTCTTCTGGAACCAAAATCATTCTTTTGGCATGCTTCATTTTATGAATAAACTTCCTAACACTGACAGTACTGGTGGTAATAACGCAGCCAACAGGTTTCCGCCTTTCTGATTTAAGATTCGTCGTTTTTTTACGCGCGAAACTTTCTTGTCTGCCAACGCTCGGAGATGTTCCTTGTATCGTGACAAACGTCGCTTTTGACTAGGGGTTAGTGGAACTGTACCTTTTAACAAGTTATAACAACATTCGCAAACGCACATTAAAACGTCTGCAGGGCCATGATCTATAATGGCTTTCCTAATTTTAGGTTTACATTTAGCGAGTATTTGTACGTAAGCCAAATTGTCCTTCATTCGCTTAGACATGTTGGTCCTAAATGATTTAACCTAGCCTAGATGCTGATTTATGTACGCTTGACATACACGATCTGTTGCTCGTGCGGTAAGATATTTGTCCGCAATCTCATATTTTCGGGCGTGCATTGGTGCAAGTCCATTAATAAGTAGCCGTGAGGCTTTTTGGTGGCATCTTGATATGATTCTAGCAGGAAGTTGCAATTGTGTGGATACATTTGACGAGCCAAGGACGAGACGCCTAGGGAGTCCCTAGGATTTTTAAAAACAATCATATAGTGTGAGTTTAAGCTTATAGTCCTCGATTGTTTACCAGGAGGGAATAAGTTTTGAGTGAGATACATGACAGATATCCCCTGATGATGTGAACCGCGAGTAAACAAATCTGAAATACGTTGATCTTTTGAACACTCTGACATGAGATCGTCGATTATAACTAACGAGTTTTGGTAACCTTCCAAAATGCCATACAAATTATCCGGAAATCCTTCAGTAAAATAGATATTAGGTATTGTTTGAACCATATCATCAAATGCATGTTGATATTCACCATAACAATAAATGATCCTTGACGGGACAGGATCAAACAATTCATTAAGATTGCGAAGCATACACCGCACTAAGTATGATTTGCCACATTGACTTTGCCCGCTAATGTAAAAATTTGCTGGTGTTTTAAATCGGACATCCATGCTTGCTAACAGTATCAATTTGAATGACTCAGTTGTGCTAAAAAAACAAACTATAAACAGTTGTTGATTTAAGATTTAATGAAATGATCATTTGTTTATTGTGTACAATATATACAAAGACATGAAAAAATATTTACATTATAACAACGTTTATAATGTTGTTGCTGTAGAGTTTATGTTGCTAGTAGAATTTATGTTTATGAAAATATTTAGACTAGAAAGTGTTCTCAAAACGTCGATAGAAGGAGAGTTCTTCTTCGGACTCCTCATTGTTCAAAAATTCAACATCAGAATCACGTTCTGATTCAAAATCAATGTCACTTTCATCGTCCGTTTCCATTAAGTCAATATCTGTGGTATTATCAATCTGCATTGGTTCGCACTCATCATCATCATCTGTTTCCATCATTTCATCATTAATCGTATCGTCATATTCCATTAGGTCCATTCCAGTGCTCTTTTTCCCCACAGCATCAGACGGTCGAATCAAAGTGTACAGCAGATTGTCAGGAACTGGTGGTATAACGGTAGGGGTTATCGTAGAACTAGTTGATGGACTCCAGTGGAAACCATATGGTATAGTGTCCCCGCCTTTACCAAGGACAATCCTCTTGTCAAATACAACTTGGTATTCCTTCTCTTCACGTTTATTGACAATCCGACGGGCCCATCTCTCTCTGGTGATTTTGCACTCATTTACAACTTTTAATTTATTTTCATTTTTACTTGCCTTAACTCTAACCGGTTTACTCCCATATTTACAAATTATTTCTTTTAAAGAATCAAAGTTCAAAACTAAACTGTTCTTATAATTTAAAGTAAACCCCCTTATCTTACAGTGTGTCTTACCATCACTAACTTTATACGCGTAATTTTTGGGGCCTCCACAAACAAACTGTGTAATATAAGCCTCCGGGCCGTGCTTGGGAGTGATCTCATTAGTAAGATCGCCTAAAAAATCCCCCAAAGCAGGCTGTGGGCCACCAGGTTTAGAGACATAAACACAACTATCCGTATCCACATACAAAACATTTTCCCCTATTAAGTCAAGTAAATTGTAGAGTTCTAATCTAGCCCATGCAGTTGTAAATATTCCGATAAAAAGATTAGTGACTTTACTCTCAACCTCATATTCATGCTTGCGTTTATAAACGAGTTCTACCAACTCATCATTTATTAAACAAAGATCATGCATGTCAATGTCTGCTCCATTAATACGTTTGTAAAATTGTAAAGGATCAGTAATGAATTCGGTCATTACTCTGTCGGTGCGCATTGCAAAACGCCCCCAAAGCGAATTAAGGGATAGTTTAGCAAAAGCGCGCAATCCGGGATTCTTTACAATTTTATCTTTACGTAAAAGTATTCCTTCATACTTATTATATTCATCTATATATCTTTCCTGGTCCTCGGGTGTGCGAACCCATTCCGGAAACCCTGAGCTTTCCTGTTTTAGCCTTAAAAAATAATTCACATATTCACTGAATAAACTGTTCGATGTGTTTTCAAAATGCCACACTTCGTGAATCTCTAAGATCTTATATCCTTTCTCGAGAGCTTTTTCTACTTCAATTGTGGTAAAAGTACCCCAAAACGACCGTTCCTCTTCAGAATGCCGGCATTCTGAAGAGTTATCCATGACACATTGCTTGCACAAGGGGAAGAAAAGTTTACCTTTTGCGCGAACTGGAAGAACTGGATGATACAAATTTGCCGGCGCCAAAACTTTACATTTTATTAAGCCAAAGTAGTTTGAAATATGTTCGAAATTTTCGCGAATAATGTTCGGATGACCTGTTGGATAAACCTTTGTCTTATTAACAAACGGATACAAAGAAGTAAAATCGACATATTCAATTTTTTCATCACTTTCTGTTTCACAAAATAATTTATAACCGCCGACCCTACCGCCGAAAAAACTATCGCGAGGGTCGAGATCGGTTTTAATGTCAAACGTGTCCAGAAAAAGTTGCATTTCGTCTGTAGCCCTAAGTTTCCTATAGTCGTGTTCCCAAATTGTCTTTACAGTAAAGCCAAGAGCCCTCAACCGTTCCTCCCGTTCAATCGTCACCTCGTAAACTTCGCACATCTTCCGTTCACTATGAAACGGATGATCGCTCGTTCCGTCAAAACATAAAGGACAACCATGATACACACAACCGTAAAATTCGTACACCGTTTTCGTCTCCTCGCAAAACCCGTCCACATGGTACGTCTTACCCAACTCCTCATCAACAATTGCCTTTTCACCACCATGAACCGCATGCAAAATTTTTGAATTCGTTTGAGCCGCAATAAACTCTAACCATTCAATCGATGTTTTGGAAAAAGGTTTATTACCATCGCGATACAAATTTTTAGGTATGATGCCGATACTCTTTTCTTTTAAATATTTTGAACGATAAACAGCCATTACTGCAGCCGCAATTGTGCAATAACAAAAAGGGTCTACGCCCGTCTCACTAAGAAATGTTCTTCTGAATTCCACACAACATAATCTCAAAATGCTCACATCTTGTGCACAGTATTTATACATTTCCTTTTGAAAGTCAAAAATGTAATTGGTTTTGACCAAGTCTTTATGCCAGTCAATAAATTTTTCTCTCTTACTCTCGTCTTTCTTATTATCTGCATCATAAAATTTAATATCCGGTACAGGTCCTATATAGTTTTGGTTTTCAACAGTATTGAATTTGAAAGGAAAATCGCCTTTTGAGTGTGTAGATAAATCTAAGCCAAACGTCTCAGGAAATTTTGATAAGGGCATTTGTAGAAAATTTAAAGAGTCTATGAGTCGAATTCTGTAGTCATTGAAAGTCAGCTGCATAATCTTTTGTCCTGAATGTATGACATGCATGTCCGCTGTTGGTCTATTCTGAAACAACCATCGTTGAATTAATACAGCATCAAAACCTTTGGCATTATGGGCAATCAAACAATACCCCATATGCTCCATAGAAAAGACAAAATCGCAAAATTCATGCAGTGCATTGTAGCCTTTAAACACAAACTCTGTCCCATCGGCATACTGAGCTACAGCAAAATTAACTATGTGCTCGCCGGAAGAAAAGTCAGTTTCAAAATCATAAAATAATAGTTTTTCGTTTGGTTCTTTAGGTGGTTCAGATTGCATGTAACACAAATGACCTGACATGACAAATTTTTTACACACATGACACACATGTTCACCACATCTATGTTCGTCCTGTCGTTTACTTTCAACTGTTACTGAACACGTTTGGCATTTAAATGATGTCTCACATTTCGAAGGCAGATCAACTCCCTTCGATTTGCGAGACTTTTTGTGATGCTCAAAACATTGAGCCGAACGACAAATTTTGAAACAGTCCGGACAAGTACGTTTTTGATCAGAAACCAAAAGACATTCCTTACGCAAGCAAGTGCGGCATGGATCAAAACAAGGATGAGAAGAATAGTTCGAAAAAAATGACTTACATTTTTGACAGAAAAACCGTTTTCCGTGGAAAGCTGGCAGTTTTTTCGGATTAATTACATTATAATGATCACCGTTCTTATACAAGACAATTTTTTTATCACCCCGTGGGCCCTCATAAATACATGCATTACGAGCATGAAAATCAATTACTATTATCTGGTAACCAGGTAGGGACCCCTGAAATTTACTTATTTCGCGAAGACCACAGGGACCAGGAAATATATTGGCTTTCTTGTATAGTTTTAGTGCTATTTGTTTCTGAATAGGTCTCCCCATCTTTAATTGTTGTGATTGGGTGTGATTGTCAGCTAAAGCCTTCCCCACTGCTATTGCACGACCACAACATAAATTATCCTTATTCCTAATAGTAATTATAGATTTTTTTATATGAGTGTCTTTGGAATAATCCAGTACCTTGAGAGATTTTCCAGAACCCGTCGGTGCCTTAACGCCAATGATATCAATTGTAAAAGACTTGTCCAAAGGTATCTCTTCATTACTTTGAAGGACCTTCGTAATTTCGCCGAGGACTTTACTGGAGGTCATCTGGACGGATGGAATCAGTCTGGTGCTGATGGGGGATTTCAGAGCACTGGAACGAACCATAACCCGGATTTTGTCCTCCAAAGGCGTGCGGAAGTCACATTGTTCCTTCACCTTAAAACAAGATATTGATTTATTAGGCGTGCTAGCCATGAAGGTGTTGGTATTAAGCTGTAGACCGAAACATTTACCTGCTCAATAGCGTCTGTGAAGAGTGACGATAGCTCGCCCATAATGTCTCGAATTTTTACATTATCTGTATTACTCGATTCTTGCATCGACGCACGAAAAACACATGAAGTTGTGCCAAATTTCTTCACAACTCTCTCTGAGACCTATAAAGAAAAATGAATTCTATAACTATGATTCGTTTTCCATTTGCACCGCCCAATAATGTTGAAACGTTTATCATTTTTTTTTGTCCAAAACTGTATACACATACCTTTTCCAAATTAAAAGAAATCTCGGTCTGCTCACGGTTATCTTCGCCCTGCGCATCGAATTCGTTCATGTAGCGAAGCCCCCTGTTTACATATTTGACCGACTTCTCTTGCCATTTCATGACCTTACTCATATTGGGGATCCGCTTCTGCATCTCACGCTGGATTTTGCGTTGAAGCCGATTCGACTTGTCATTGCTCCTCTTTGCTTTTTCCAAAAGACGCTGACGACGTGTTTTGATTTGTCTTGTTGATTTCATATTGGAATTGAAAAGTCGAAAAAAAACAAGTTGAAAACGGAGAACCTTGGTGGTTACAAGTGAACACAATGTTTACACTGCAGTGGCTGGATTCTCACAAACCCATCATTTTTATACTTTAGCTAAGCAATCCGGTTTCATCCGGTTATTTCTGCACGCGTCTTGAATTAATTTGATGATTCATCAGTTATGCCGGACATGATCTTTCAATCAATACACAGTGGAAACAACCGATAACAATGCATTGGTGCTTAGCGCCAGCACGAATAATTGATTAAAATCCTAGGGCATCGCACGGAATAACTTACAAAAGTATATTTGGCTGGTAGAGACAACGTAAAATGTTTTTAAGCGTTTCCAAAAACTAAATTAAAAAACCTTTACATGACTGTTTGATACTCAGTCCAATGTCAAAGTATTAATTCCCATGTTGACAAAAAACGCGTGGGACTTTCAATGTCATGTAATTAGCGGTATCACAGAGGTAAAATTGCGAACCGTCCCACAAAGTCGACAGGAAACATTGAAACACGCTGAAGTATCACTAAAAAATTATTTAAAACTGTTTTAAAATGTCCAGGCAAAACTTTTACACAACTAGATGATGTCCAAAGCTATCACAAAGATTTAGTCTACAAACTGACTAAAAAGGCGTAGGCAACTTGAATGGTCGTTCAGTAAATAGCGGTATCACAAAGCAGTATAATTGGCAAACCGACACCGTAAAGTCAACAGGAAACTTTGAAACACACCGCAGTATCACGAAAAATGATTTAAAACTGTTTTAAAAGGTTCAGGCAAAACTTTTACATGACTGAATGATGCCCAATGCTATCACAAAGATTTAGTTTACAAACTGACTAAAAAGTGTAGGCATCTTAAATTGTTGTTCTGTAATTAGCGGTATCACAGAGAACTTAATTGTTTACAAACCGTAAACAATGTACACTGTACACGAACACGCACGCACATACCTTCACAAACATAATGACACATTATTTTTTTATATGATGCTAGCCTTCGCTACATAGATATGGGGCAAAATAAAAATGGAACAAATTGGTAAGTATACATTTAGATTTCTACTAGATGGTTAACCATACATGATAACTTTCTCACTCTTTATTTTAGCAAGTGTCAAACATGCTCAGGCGTTCTACACATTGAGTTTTATAGAGTACTGCTGTTCGTCAGACATCAAGATGTCCAAAATTGAACATAAAATTTAATAAATCTTACACATGTCTCAGTTGTTTATTACACAATCTAATATTAATCGCAGTTCATTCTAGTTTCACTAATAACAAAGAGAAAGAATTAAGAAAAGGCTTCCACCGTCCACAGGGAAATAACATTTACAACAATCAACATGACTCGAACATAATCGCTTTACAACACTAAATGCAAAGTTTCAATAAATGTACCACAAGTTTGCCTTAAACATGATTTTTGTCGTCCAAAGTCAAACAATACGACGTTTCCCCCCTCAAACAATAGCCCAAACCAGTCAAAACAGGTTTTACCATAGATATAGGAGACCTAGATTGCTGACTGTGGTAGAATTCATAAGGCACGCGCGTGGCAACTATGAGCATTCAAAATGGCGGCTCAACCGGGCAAAAATCATAGAGTGGTATAGGGGAAAACCATGTTTTTTGCATTTTACGTCGTCCTACAGCTTCCGATCCCGTCATAACACATTATTTTGGAAAGAGCTAACTGATGCGAAGGTTTTGAATGTATATTTGTACAATTTAAGTTCATTAAAGTCGAAATAATCGATCGCGAAACGTTTTCTGAAGATCATAGCATTTGGTCGGTTGAGCTGTTCGAAATGTTCGAGACAATTTGTTGCAGAAAATAAAGGTTTGGGTTCTTTGGGTACTTTTTTTCTTAAGGATCTAGGTTGGAACATAAAACAGGGAATAATATTGTGAAGTTTCAACCTATTTTGCTTGATTTATCTGGTCTACTACTCTGCTGGTTTGAAAACTCTGATGCTTTGTTTACTATGACCTTGCTGCTGCAGATGTGTCACGGAATCTCAAGTCCATATGGCCTAGACTGTGAAAAGTGATGAAACAATCAGGTTTTTATTGAGAGCTAATGCCAGAAAAAGTTTTCAATGCATTAATTTGAAGTAACTAACTAATTTGGTATAGTATAGCTATGCATTAAATTGTTAAAGTATCTTAGTTCCCTCCCCAAGACACCTGATTGATTTTTTACAGTCCAGGCCATATTGATTAGTCAGTCATTGCCAAAAAGAATAAGGCTATTCAGCTTTGGCCTCTGGGATGGATTTCCTTTGCCAAAACAAAGTTTGAGTAAAACCTCTGACAAGACAATATCAATGTGTTCATGGTCTTAACAAGGTGGAAAGGATAATCAAAAATAGATGGGATGGCATCTTTTTCAGATTGGTCTATTACTTGCTCTCCTGTAATATTAATAAAGTTGTCAGGTATAAAGTGTTTCTCATGCATGCCAGACTGAATATTTAGTTGACATCCAGTCTGCCCATTTCATTGCTGTTATTCAATTTGTTACATGCTGGGATTGGTTATGAGAAGTTAAAATAGTGCAAACTTAAGGGAAAGATGTATTATTGGTTCACTAATGTGAACAAAAGTCTTTGACAGAATTGTTGCATGATGTTCAAAACAAGATCTTATTTGGTCTAACATTCTTTGCATAATTAAAACTGTAAATAGTTTTATATTATGCTATTATATGTAGCCAACAAACTCAAAACTACATTTTGTTGTCATTACAGTATTTACAAAACAAGTTGTTTTTATTCTATTGAAAGCTTTGTTATTTTATTGTCTTAAAGTATACTTTTTATATGATTTATTGTCTTAAACTATTTTTTTTATATGAAGGATATATGGTGTACAAATGTACAATATTATATAGACTTAATACTTATGGAAGGACCTAGTGGCAGTTATACCATGGATAGTAGGTATATATGAACAATATTTTATTGTTCATAGGTATAGCTGGACAATATTCAGGCATGCTTATACATGGGTAGTTAAAAAGCAATAGATATTTTATTATCCATAATATATACTGGAAAATATTCAGATATTTTTGGCATGCAATGCCACAGCAGAAATTTCAGATGAAAATACTGTATTTTGGTCGAAAAAAACGATGAAAGAACTAAATAAACAGTACTAGATCTTAGAATAACTAGATATATATCTCGTTACGTTGGAAAATCTCGTAAAAGACCGAAGAAATTCACAGGAAATGAAACCAGGCCGACAGGTTCGCACGCTTTTGATCTTTACCCACCTTTGCCCAGTTGTAAAAATGTAAAATATAAATTGCAAAATGTACTAATTATAACAAATGTACATTCAAAACCTTCGCATCAGTTAGCTCTTTCCAAAATAATGTGTTCGAACGGGATCGGAAGCCGTAGGACGACGTAAAATGCAAAAAACATGGTTTTTCCCTATACCGCTCTGTGATTTTTGCCCGGTTGAGCCGCCATTTTGAATTTTAAAAAATTGCCACGCCTGCTGCGCCGAGTCAGCAATCTAGGTCTCCTATATCTATGGGTTTTACACGTATTTCCGGTCAACATGCGCGCGCACCTGTCTCACACGGATGACCTGGGAACTAATTCACAGGGGTAAGAGCTCCGTAAAAAATGCTGACTAAGTGTTATATAGCTGCACCTATTCTACTTTCGCCATTTTAAGTTTTTAAGATTGAAATAACAGGATTCAAACACCATAACTATACACATGTGTGGATAGTTGTGCTTCTATAATAATATTTCGGTATATTTAAAATGTTTCTTCCCTTCCTAAATATTATGCATATACTCGTTCATGGACTGCAAGCATGTAACAGAAACAATAAGATTGATCATTGCTAATATCTTTATATACACATTTGCTAAAATCATTTTCAGTTATTTTTTTAAATAGCCAGTTTGTTTCTTGTGAGCCTTATGTGGTGACTAATAGAAAAACAAGATCAATACAACCAGACACAAGGTTCCTTGTTACCAGTCCAATATAGTCAAACACACAAGCCGAGCTGCAATGGCGGATGACTTTCAGATCGCAAAATTAGCAACCCTCGTACCGAGATTACACCTGGCGACGCCCCTCGCTTTTAATTTCGTCCCAAGAAAACACTAACTGGGTATTTGCGGCTCTGCGTGTTTATAGAATATGTTAGGAACTCTGAAATAATCTGAAGTTACATATTCATAAACCATGAACATATAATGTAAAAAAGTTTTCTTACCCATCAACCCTGCACCGTTAACGATCCAATTCTTTCCACCATTAACTTCATGGTTAGGTCTGCTTGTTCTGACAATCAAATGATGAACATCTCGCCACGTTAAGGTGTTGCTTTTAATAAAAAATGATTAAGTGATAAGTGTTTGACACAAAAGGTTTTCGTAGGTCACTAGAAGAGACAATGACATGATATAAGTGATTCCATGCCTTGTCGATAGCTTGTACAACACACACCATGTTTTAAAGTAATGAGCTAATCGCGTGTTCAATGATTTATTTTTGTGCGGAGCTATTAATTTTAAATTGATTTTCGTTGTCATGAAAAACGCACCAAATTCATATTATTTTCTCACAGTGGTAGTATATTTTCATGCCTTACTTTGTTGCCTCCAATAACAATGCTATGATCCCAGAAGCCATAGCGGCTGCGGCAGATGTTCTTCCAAAGTCGCTTACACAGCCAGTTGCGTCACAGGTGTTCTGTTGTGAATGAAAATTTAAAAAAATATACGTCTAGTATGTATAAATATAAAGGCACAAGAAATAAGTGTAAGTGTTTAAGACAATGTGATAATGATGAATGAGCCTATCCAGCAATTACATTACAGTATTTCTGTCACATACATGCATTTTTAAACCCAAAAAAGTTCAGAAATTAAGTTCAGAAATATGACACAAGACGATCTGTATGGAAGTCAATGTCTTAGATAGCAAGCGACGATCTGTACCAAAGTTGATGCATAAATGAGATCACGCATGACGATCTGTATCAACGTTATTTCACAGTCGGTGTCATTAATTATTCTGTTTAATCATGAATTTCACAAGTATCTTATGGTACTCGCGACGGATCTGTACGGATAATAAACAATGGCTCGTGCTAAGCACTTGCGACTGCCAATACCCATAATGATCAGTCCTCGTATTATAACTATTACTTAAAAAACTTATTAGTAGTTCATGAGGAAGACACAATGGAAATTTTGGCCGTGAAGGAGTTTTTATAAGTGATAAGCGTACACGTTAATTCACATAAAACTTTGCCTTGATTTACAGGGTGTATCGTAAAACTGAACAAATCTGAAATCATTCGATACTTGGTTAAGCGCCTCTAAGTTTTTTTATAGAAACAGATTGTTCGGGTACTTATGGTGAAGAACAGCGGAAAAATTCAAGAAATTTGAAACTTCAAAGCCTGAGGGTTGTGTTTTTGACAACAAATTATATACAGCTCGCGGACAAAATCCTAATGTTTAAAAAATAATTTGGACTTATTATTATTATTATTATATTATCAAACATATTTTGACACGGAAACTAATCAACTTTACTTTACCTAGCTTATTACTTACATATATACAAAGTTATATTAAAATGGTTGCTTTTCATTAGGCCGTGTATTATTAAAAAAGTCAAGAATTATAAAAATTAAGAATAGAAAATTTAAACCACAGTCACTCAAGTTTGTTATTTTCGTTCCAAATCTTAGCAGCAGCATACCCAAAGGTACGAACCATAGAATTTGTTCTGGGTTTTGGTAGAGATAAAAATTTATTATTGTTTCTTAGATCATATCTCTCAGAATACGACTTTTCAAATTTTTTAGAAATATTTTCCGGGCAATTTCCCGCAATAGCCTTAGAGACATATGCTATTGTTTTTTGTTGTCTTCTTTCAGAGAGATTTTTCCAGTTCAGTTTCTGTAAAATATCTTTTGAGCGTGTGTCATAGCTATCACCCGTAATAACTCTTGCTGCCCTGTTCTGGAGTTTTTGCAGTTTTTCCTTTAAGGAGTCACAACAATTTCCCCAAACAAGGGAGCAATACTCAAAATATGGTTGAACCAAAAGAATTGTAAAGAGTTTAAAGTGTATCATATTTAACAAATAATTTCGCTCGTCGTAGCACGCCAATGCCCTGAGATACCTTTTTACTTATGTTGTCAACTTGCTTTCCCAACTCAATTGGTCGTCAATTGTTATACCCAAAACTTTTTTGGGGGTAACTTGTTTTAATTTTTTTTCACTGATATGGACTTCCATGTCGTGTGAGAGGTGGTTCAATTTTTCCCGTGTTCCTATAATCATATACTCTGTTTTGTCTACATTCAAAGTTAGTTTATTTGCTACTAACCACTGGTTAATACAACCTCGATCCCAGGGCCTTTTCTTAAATTAGGGAAGGGAAAAGGCGCTGGCATCGGCTGGTCTATTTTGTAATCCCATTGGCTCATTCAAACTGTCAATTAAATCATTTAAACCCTTTGCTTAGTTTGTTTATGTAGCTTTAAATCACTTATTCGGCTGACCATTAACACTCTTCGAGTCTTCGTATAAAGTCATATATTACGTAGAATATCCGCATGCTTCATTATCGGAATTTGATGAAGGTATAGGGACAACTTATGCATGTTATCAGCTTACAAACAGCAATCTTCTAAACAAGTTTTTACTGTATTATACCTACTACGCACTTACTCTACCAGGTTTGACATATTACTTTATTTCATTGGGCATTGTATTGTCATATATACAGCCGAAGATGTAGAGCCAGCTATAGTCCGTAGAAGGTTGCTTTTATAAGAAGTTATTTACCTTCCCAGCTAGGAAGCCAGCTGCATTGCATAGAACGTTAAAAGTTACTTCTCTGATTTATTATTTATGCAAACACTCACAGAGACCACAGAAATTAACATATTCTTACACCCAGATATTCTGGGTGTCATGTAACCAGCCGATGCCAGGGCCTTTTCTCTTCCCAATTCAAGAAAAGGCCCTGGGATCGAGGTTGTGGTTAATATTGTTTAGTTCAGAGTTTAAGATAGTTTGTAAACTATACAAGTCATTAGAGGACACAGTCAAATTTGAATCATCCGCGTACATTTCAGCACTAGATTGCCTTAAACAATTTGGAAGATCATTGACATACAGTAAAAATAAAAGTGGGCCAAGATTTGAGCCCGGAGAAACTCCACAGCGAATGATGCGAGTGGATGATGTTGCACACCCTACCTTGCAGTACTGTTCCCGATTAAATAGATATGATGTAAAACATTTAAGAGCAGTATCCCTAACTCCATAAAATTTTAATTTCTTGGGGAGAATTTCGTGATCAACAGTATCAAATGCTTTACGAAGATCAAGAAATATGACCCCATTTATTAGTCTAGCGTCCATATTGACTAGCCATGAATCAGTATTTGAAATTAGAGATGACATTGTTGAGTGGTTTTGACGTAAGCCTGACTGGCATGGATTTAAAATTTTGTTTGCATTTAAATAATTTATTAACTGAATATATACGAGTTTTTCAAATAGTTTAGCGACGTTTGAGAGAACAGGTATCGGCCAATAGTTACCTCTTTCTTTTTTATCACCTTCTTTGTAGATTGGCGAGACTCTTGCAACCTTAAGTTTGTTGGGGAATATTCAATTGTTTATGGAGACATTAAAAATATGTGCCAACAATGGAGCAACTACTTCTTTAGAATCTTTCAAAAGTTTAATATGGATATTATCAGGACCTGTTGATTTAGATGAGCTCAAATTTTCCAACTCATTGAAAACAGCAGTGCTATCAATGGCGCTAAATGTAAATGTTTTAGAGACTTCACACATAAATTGTTCAAACTCCTGACCATTTGGATCTGTAATTTGATCTGATAAAATTGGACCAATGTTTGAAAAATACTTATTAAACAATTCTGGTATCTTTTGATTACCACTCACGTCTCCTGCATCGGTTTTAATAAAATGTACGCTGGTACTTTTATGCTTCTTATTTAGCAAACAATTTATGTGTTTCCACATAAGTCTAGGGTTTCCCTTATTATTCTCGATTGATTTAACATAGTGATTTCGTTTCGCGCGAATGATATCTTTGTTAATTTTATTGCGTAAGGCTTTGTAAGCATCATGATACCACGCAGACTTATATTTAACCGATTTTTTCTTGAGAAAATCTCTACGATCTATGTCACGTTTTATTGAATCAGTAAGCCACGGCGTTTGTTGACTTCTAACTCTTTTGTTCCGAGAAGGAGCGTGAATATCAGAAACATGGTTAAACGTTTTTTCAAAATTGTTCCATAGTATATCTGGATCGTTATTTTCCCAATTTAGAAGTGCTAGATGATAAGATAAATCTGCTATAAAGTTTGGTTGAATATAATTTCGATAATTTCTCGTGTTTACGGTTATTATATCTTTTTTTGTGAAGGATATTTTCTTGCAAACATAAATCTGACTATGGTCACTAATTCCTATGTGCAAGACTCCCGATCTACAAATATTCTCAGGTTTGCTTACTATAGCTACGTCTATAAGGGTAGCTGAGGTATTTGTAATACGGGTAGGTTCTTTAATCAGCTGAGTCATTTGAAAAACATTAAGTAAATCATTTAGACGTTTCGTGTAATTGCTAACTGACATTAAATCAATTAAATCACAATTCAGATCACCAACAATAATTACCTCTTTTCTGTCATTTTCTACATTTTGAAATAATATTTCAATTTTCTCAAACAACTCAATGCTGGTATTAGGTGGTGTATACACTGAAACTATGAGTATTGGCTTAAACTTAGGTTTTATGACTTCCAGACAGACAGCTTCTAGTTCTACGGGAACTAAGTCTGTTCTGTTGATAACCGTAAGATTGTCTCGACAGTAAAGTGCAACACCACCCCCCCCCCTCGCGATTACAACTCTTAGTAAATATTTCATATTTCATATTGATGGATGGATGGAAAGAATGTCAGGTGTCAGTATTACTGGTCAATATTTCAGAAACCTTTTTTCAGTCTCGCAAAGTATTCCTTTGAAATTAGACAGTTTAATTAAATAATAATTTCTTAAAAATTTTCCGACAAATTTGAATTCATACCACTTCATCTCCATATGCAGCTGCCATTACAGAACTACAAGGTTCAGCATAACGTGGTGTTTTCCTAAATTTGGTAACAGCCCCAATAGCAATAGTATAAATACTGTTGATATAACCATCAAAAGCGCAGCTATCTTGAAAACCACCACCATTGCCAGTTGAGAAAACAAAAATGGAACCTCGCCCACGCCGTCCCTAATGCAAAAGCGAATCAAGTTTCAAAATAATGGACAAGTACTGTGTATTTTATGCATCATAATATGTATGTCAAGTTTTGTTAACGTGGATCGTTCATGCAGCAAATGCATAATTTTATTTAATTATTATTCACTCAATTTATTTATTGCGTCTTGCTGAAGGCAATACCTATGGATCATATTTACGGTGAAACCGTTTATAAAATAACTACAGTGAAGCACGCTATTTGAATGGTCGATACCTGTGTAGGATGAGGCAGTTTTGCACGGGAAATTTTAAAGTAGACATAGCTTCGCATTTTAAGGATTTTAAGTAACCGACAAAAACTATTCCATCTTCTGAAATTAACAGACGATGAAGGCAAGGTCAAATATTAAAGCACAAAGTAAAGAAACTATAATCATTTATGTTGTCAAACGTTTATAATGTGTCGTATACTCGTCACCTTGTTTATTCGTGTTATAAATTTAACTGAGATACGATTTTTTGCATTCGCAAATGTTTGTTTTATTTTATGCTGCAGCGATGAAAATACAATCGCTCTAAATCAGCATACAATGATCCACATGAAACTAAATTATATTTGCTGACAATATCTTTTAGAACAGGTACCGTGCTTCGAATGCTTGTATTTTTAGTTTTGTGTTTAGATAAAAATACAAAATTAGAAAATGAAATCCAAGATGAAACTTACATATCCGCCATTTTTGGACTTTCGGAAAGCGCGAAAATACACTCGCCTATGGCTCGTGTTTTTCCTGCTTTCCAAAAATCTCGCAGCATTCCGCGTGCATGGATTACGCTTACTGAGCAAAAGCTTACAGAGGAAAACAACATTTAACGGTTACTGAATCCGTTTTAGTACACCCTTAGAAATAAACATGTAACTGAAAATTGGTGATTTTACCAGAATACAAGGATTTTAATTTCCAGTCATTTTCCCTGGCTCACAAATATATAGTTGTTGAGAAAAATCGAAATACATTCTACTTTCAATAAACGTCCGTATAAAACTTTCATGCTATGGATTACCAAACTTTTTCAAGGAATTTTTATTGACTAAATATATAAATCATGGTAATAATGTAACAATTAAGTTGTTTAAAGCATTTACCGTGACCATTATCTGAAATATGTAATTTGATGACCACCGCTTTCATAATAATTTATTCCTGACTCAATGGGTTTTTATTCTTATAAGGAAATAAATCAAACACAAATATGATCCCTGGAGATAAATGAAGGTGCTATTTTCAATTTTATCCTAGGTATATTTACCTGAATCCGTTGTACCTACGAGCCGCTAAATGAAAATCCATGGCTCGATATTCTTTGTCCATGATTAATCCTCGATTAACAAAAACATTTTAAAATACTCTTTTCTTATAATTATTTTGAGTCGGATGTATGAGGCAATCAAAATAAAAGATTCCAAGCTATAATTATATTGTTCACAATAAAGCTTTTCACATCAGTTATACTGATTAACATGTGGTATACCGCAAGTGGCGCAAAAACTTCACATGTTCATAACAACAAAACTAAAACAACTATCACAACGAATTACATTTTATTGTATCGAGGACAGGCTAAATTAAATTTAAATATACTAAAATGAATGTTGTAATGCAATAGTAGCTGAAATATTAAAATTTTAAGTCAGCCAAGCATTTTTAAGAATGCTTAATGTACATAACATAACATTTTATTCTCTTATCTTAGTACTAATGCCGCAAATCATTTATAGACGTTACGTAAAATTTCAGAGAATTTTTTGTTGAATTCACAAATAATGTTGTTGTTTCTTGTAATCTTTAGCATTTCTAACCAAAATTTCGAAGCAATATTCCTAATAACAAAATTTAGAAATTAAGATGGCTGTTGTAGTTTTCGGTTGCTATATTTTATCAAACAAGTCAGCTGTGACACTCTTGAGTGAGACTCTTAATTGCTTTACAAGACTACGATATGTATAGGTTATCATATGAGAGGCGAGAGCCTAACGAGAGCGATGTATAGGTTATCATATGAGAGGCGAGAGCGTAACGAGAGCGATAAAACTGATATTACCCGAGTCTCGAATGTGATAACCTATTTATCACATACTTGTGCCTTTGTCTACAGCAAAAACCAGATTATATTTTCAAATTATTTATACTTCGAGTACATTTTAAAATGAATTCAAAATTATTGTTTAAAATACGCTAAACAGGTAAAAATTACAAAAACAAACCAAAAATAACTTATCTTTTAATAGCTGCAAATTTCTTTGTGTTATTTTCCTTGCATTATTTTATATTCTTATTGTCATCTCTCTATCAATCCTTCAGTTGGACGCCATCTTTGTTTTGAACGGGACAAAAAACGATATCACGGGACAAAAAACGATATCACGGGACAAAAAACGATATCACGGGACAAATCGTTTTTATGTCACCTTGTTATCGTCCAGATAAAGGCACAAGTATGTGATAATATGTATATATAATATTATGCGACAATTATATTTCAGAACCGTCCTAAGAGATATAAAAAAATTTGATTCATGTGAACCTGACACTGCAGAGAACAACGAAAAATTCGTTGTCTCTGGGGAGAGGGGTTGAATTTGTGAGTTAAAATCCCTCTCACGACAACGAATTTTTCGTTGTTTTCTGCAGTGTATTATTAAAATGGATCTAGTTTTTTAATGGGACAAATTTTGAAAGATTTATCACTTCGTGCACTGTGGAAATACCTGCGATCTGAATCAAATCAAATCAAAAATCAAATAAAAAAAGGTGAAGTCTTGGTAACACAGAATATGTTTACTTTTTAAATACTTTCTAAATTTCTAATTTTTCGAGACGTATCTGGTTAACCAGTGCAAAAACATTGGAAACACGTGCACATGACATTAAAAAATTTAGCTTAAAAATCGAAACAAGATTCAATTTTCAAAAATCTACAAGTATGCAATCTAACCTTTACAACTCCTCGTTTTAAAACACGTTTAACAATTGCTCCGGGTCCACGGACGAGTTGGCCATTATCGTAAGGTCCCCAACTGTTAGAATAGATATCAATCAATTTGCGTTTGTACCGCAACGCCCTTCCCGTAACTTTATCACCAGGAAGCGTGCCAACTAGTATCTTTAAATCTGAGAAAGTAAAAAATAATATTCTACTATTTTAGATGTTAAAGTGCCCATGACACCAAAATTTTATTACATGATGTGAAAGAGTATTTAAAACCGTAATACAAGTTCTTTTAAACTTTTGCGCAGCAACGTTTTGTTGATGAGATATTTCAGTTTGAATTTTTTGTTTTGTCGGCTAATTTACGTCACACTTTGCATAATGAGTTGCTGTTGAATACCAGTTTTCTATGTCTTCAATGAACAAAATTCTTGTAATATTGAAAGGATATGTAGATTAAGGACAAACATAAGCATCGCACGTCGTCTCTTTATAGGAAAACAACTTTATAATCTACTTTCTGATGCCTCATTATGCAAAGTGTGACGTAATTAGCCGAAAAAACAAAATATTCGAACTGAAATATCTCATCAACAAAACGTTGCAGCGCAAAAGTACAAAAGAACTTGTATTACAGTTTTAAATACTCTTTCTCATTATGCAATAAAAATTTTCGTGTCATGGGCACTTTAACATAATAATGCTAATTCATCCCCATACAATTATCTAGATAATCTAAAATTATCTAGATACAATTATCTAGATTAATCTTTATCTTTTTTAATCTAATAATTATCTAGATAATACAATTATCTAGATAATCTAAAAGATATGGACCTTTCCACACCTATTAATGGTACAGAGGTAAGAAAATGATAATTTATGTATAATGTTTTTCTTCATTTTGTACTTACCAGCGAGTTTTGCGTTGTATGCAATTCCTCCACCATTTCTACATTTCCCGTTACGTTTTCCAGCGATAACACCCGCACATCTCGAACCATGGCTGAAGATTTTCACAGACAAAAGAATGTGTGGTCAAGAGACTCATCCGAATTAATGTACAAACTATTATTTATGGTTGTTTTTTTGTTTATCCTGGTACTTTATCGTCATGTGCTTATTGTATTCTCGACTAATCAGTATCTTCTTTTTGGGAATGTCAGTCATTCACTATTTCATTTGAAAATTAAGTAATTCAACAAGGTGGTTTTACCAAAAACACAATACACACGTGGCGATGAGAGACTATACTTGTACATAAACGTTGACCAAAAAAGACACAAAGCTATCTGGTCATTCTGACGAGTATTTCTAAACGATCTTTCTTAGTATGTATATGAAATTTTGTAACGAGGACAACACCAAAAAAAGGGGACAAGGCAGGTTAACTGTCGAATAATTATATCAGAACGTTTGTAAATAATTTCTAATTTAACATTTTCGAACAGTTTAAAAACCTAAAAAACGCCGTATCCTATCACTCCGCATATACGCGCACTGCATTTAAAGGCGCATGCGCTTATATCCTAATATGATTGCATGCGCTTTTAAACGGGCAAAGTGCGAGCTAGACAGACATAAACAAATCAAGCATCTTGAGATTAGTACAATTGCAAAGTTTAGTGGCGCGATGTTGTCAAGTGCGGAAAATGTATAGCCCAACGAAGTGTGAAAATTTTGTGTACTTGCATTACGCAGGGGAAAGCTTACTACATTTGAGTAGATAGCGAGCATTTAAATAAAATGTTTGCTTGCGAGTAGGAATATTATGCATACCGGCTTGTTGTGATTAATTTTGAAAATACCACTAGATGTACTAAAAGGATGTTAGGAACTAAAAAGCATTAAGATTAGTAGATCTATATTCAGTAAATGTCTAAAGATATAAAAGATTGGAATAAATTTCCAGGTGGCTATTGATTTTCCTACATTCTGATTGGTCAAGATTTACCGTCTCTGAAGTGATAGTCACTGGTCCGTGACTATAGCTTTTTGCTTTTGTTTTAAATGTGTGCTCGTTTTGCCATAGTAACAGAAGGAAAAATTGCAAAAAATTAAAGAAGATTTAAACTAAAGAAGAAGTATTCCGGAAAAGACAAAAACTAGCTTCATGCGACACAATGGCTATTTGAATGAGGGTCGTTTTACGTGGCGACATGATTCTGTTCTTAACTTAATTGCATCAATGCTTAAACCCTTAAATTGTTCTAAACTCTATGCTGACATCCTTGGTTATACTATGAGTCAATCTGTCATCACCGGAGATACATTGCGTCCTGATCTTGTGCTTACAATTGAAAACAAGTGTATATATATTTTAGAACTTACTGTCGGATTTGAATCTAACCTTCTGGCTAATGCAAGACGTAAAAGAAAAAAATATCAGGATCTAGTAAACGAACATTTAAAAAATTACAAAAAAGCAAAATTTGTGAATGTATCTATTAGTTTTTTAGGCGTGTTAATTGAAACTTTATGAAGTTTAATTGAAATGTTGAAAGATCTGGAATTTGATTAAGCATGTCGAAAATACCTTGTTAGAAGAATTGTAATTAACACTTGTATTAGGTCCAGCTATTTATATATATTCTGTAAACGAAACAAAGTCTGGGATAACCCGGAACTAATGTCATACTAATATTTTATATAGAAAGAGTTAATTCAAGTAGACACTGACAAACTACCTGTTAAAGAGAGGTTTATCATTGTAATTTACATATCGTTAAAAATTAATAAAAGTCTTCATTATTATTATTATTAGCGAAAATAAACACAAAATAATTCGATTATTCAATAGACTGCTTCCATGAGCAGGCTGAATTTACTTCAGCATTTGAATGCCTGAACACTGAGGAAATGAACAAAATGTCTTTCCAAGTTTTACGTCTCTGCGAGAAAGAAAGACAGAAATTGCTACAAAGAAAACTAGTTTGTTGTCCATAATAGCAACGCTAAATAAATTTGAAACGAATTTTATAAAGTTTGTATTGATTATTATTTGTAAACACCTGGAAATTTGCCCAGTCACGAGTGTCTGAGATGTTACATCCTACGTAAGGGGTTCAGCAAAACGGCATGTATAAATGCTCTTCTTTTCAGTTGAGCTAAACGATTTTTTCGTGCTGTTTGGGCCAAATTAAAATTTAGCTTACACCATGGGGATTGTTTATTTCGTATCCCAATCCCAAGAAATCTGGGTAAAAATTGGGTGCACCCAAAAGTGGAATTTTATAAACGACGCATGCTCCTATAAAACGTTTTTTCTCTAATTTTTCTTCTAAATTGCGTCAGATTCCCTTGGGTTGGGCAGCTTAAGTAGTTGTTCTCTGCCAGTCGACGTTTGTACAGTTAAAATACTTCTTCTTGTTAGGCAACTGAATGACAGGTTGATTGTCATATCCAGTTATTGTATAGAAATATTGCAAAAATATTCGCTGACAGCTTGCCAAAATAACATACCGGTTAATGTCAACAAAATTTTAAAAAAATCAGCGGGGTAAACGTGTTTTCAAGTTTAAAAAATCCCTATCCCGCATTACTCATCTTTCGTAAAACCGAAAAATTAAACTATGCATACAATCTTAAAATGTTATCTAGAAATAATCATAATAATCTACTTACGATTTTGTTTGTCTATTTGTTGGTGAATTTACAAAGTCCTGGCTCAAAGTTGCGTCCTGGTGGAAGAAAAACATATGCAGTTTTGATTGCTCTGAAGGAATAAAAAGGGAGCTGGAATTTGCCTTTTTTGTGCTGGAAAAAAGAAGATTCTACATATTTGGGATTTATTTGCCAAAAAAAAAACCCAAACGAAAATGAGAATGGGAGTAAGATTTAAGAAATACAGCCATTAGGACTATGTGATTTGTACATTTGGACAATGGAATTTAGCCAGAGTTTGGAATAGGAATTGTAATATAACACTTCCCCATGTCCAGAAGGTCAGAAGTAAAATGCTGTTTCAGTTAAAAAATTTTGCTACATGTAAAATCAACCATCCAAACAGCTAAAATGTTTCGCACACATTTGGCAAGTCCCAGAACCTCAAAATATCTGGAGAGCGGAAAATATGACAGAAAGCTCGATGAGCGTCACCTAATACCGTACAATATTTCGAAAATAAAGTTTTTTTGGTGACAACGTTTATACATTTCAAGAAAGATGGCAAAAAATAATCTGACCATTAATTATTACAGTCGCTACGGCTATAGCGAATGGATTCTGTTCGTATTTTATTAAATTGCTTCAAGTATACATCAATCTTTAGTAACCTCAAGAGATTCAGTATGGAGGGCCTGTTTCGACTCTTTACGGAACTTTTTTAATTCTGATAATAAAGTACTTATATTTTATCAAATCGATTGGCAAGAGGCTTCCAAAGCAACCATTTATGGTATTGCGAATAATGAGCTGAAATGCTTTGAGGACTATTTTTTTGGAAGAGCATAATTTTGTCCAGTACAACTAAGTTAATTCCGAAGTTGAATCAATGACATGTGGTGTAGCACAAACATCGATCCTAGGGGCTTTGTTGCTTGTGCTTTGTATAAATGATTCAGACATTCTGCTAAAAAAGACTAACTTAATTCTGTACGCTGATAACACTGCAGTACATTACTCTAGGAAAACATCCGAAAAAGTTATCAAAATTCTGAACGACGATTTAACAAGTATTTAGAAAATGGTTTAAGGAAAATAATTTGGTTAATAATATCAAAAAGAAAAAAAAAGGAATTTTTACTTTGTGAAACCACAAAAGGTATTTCCAAGCAGAAATTAAGTGGTGCACAAATT
This sequence comes from Muricea muricata, assembly GCA_963855995.1. Lineage (NCBI taxonomy): Eukaryota > Metazoa > Cnidaria > Anthozoa > Malacalcyonacea > Plexauridae > Muricea > Muricea muricata. The sequence continues at coordinate 88,735 of CAWLCR010000058.1, read as the reverse complement.
AGTATACCAAAATGTTAATCAATCTACATCATATGATTATTTGGGTGGGAAATAGGATAATAAATTAATCTCACAGAATACCTGCAGAAACTTTATAAAAAGGGTTCTACGAGATTAAAATTTTTATCCACTGTAAGTGAGAGTATTTCGCCATATATTGCTGAAAAGACTTATTGCGTACAGGTACTGATGTGTTGTAGTACAGTATTATTAGGTGATGAGTGGCAAAGCTGTCATAAACCACAGAATCTCCAATTAAGAGTGTGCAAACAAGATTGTCTTTGAGATAAAGACTAGAACTACGTGCATTTCTCCAAAAAATCGAAGAGAAATACCGCGGATGAAGCTATTGTAATTTTATACATGATCTTTCATCGTTAATATCCTGTTTTGGCTTTTCATTGCTAAATCATGGCAAGAATAACGGAGGAAATAGATTGAACTTTCTCCTGCCTAAGGTTAACAGAATCTGGCAAGAAAAAATTGCATTTCAAGGAGCTAAGGTGTATGATAGGAAGAAAAACGCTCATTGTTATTTTTTAATCCTATTATAGACATAAATTGTTTTACTCCATCTTGGTGAACTAGTGTATGAACAAGTTATTCCTTTTTTATTTTATATTATTATTAGTGGGTTGAAAGAACCAGTAAAGGCTGGTCTTAGATCTTCTTCATGTCTCGTTTGACCTTGAAATACATCGACTAAAGCACTTCACCTGTCGACCATCTTGGATAAATTCTAGATAGTTTATTACATGACTTCATACTGATAACTCTTATATCTAAGTAAGTAACAAAAGTTGTCTCAAATGCTTTTACTCATGCGTGATATTAAATAGTTAGTATAGAAATGAGTTTCTGGCTCATTCTGTTCACTGCTTGTCAATAATGAAATGCGGCTTGATCCCATCTTTGATACTCCAAGAAAGCACGTATGTCTCCATTACAGCTCACTGCTACATCTGGCAATTTAAACTGACTTGTCAAACAATTTATTGTCAAGTGTAAACATCGGCTGGGTAATTTTATAACAAAATGGATCACTATTGCCGTGATTTTCAGAAGCGAGTATATCTATGCGTGTAAAACTTACATAATTATCTTTCAAATCGTTATGATCTTCAGCAACACCATCATCCACAACGGCGACAACTATGCCCTTTCCAGTGATTCCTTTTCTCCAAACCTTGTCCACATTCAGAAGCTGGATTTCAGGGCTCTGCAATGAAGCAGAAAAACATATCGCATCTCAATTCAACTTAAATCGCAATAACATGGCAGAGGCCATTGCGTTTGTCCAACATTGCAATTTTAGTGTACATTGAACACAGTCATCACGAATTAAGTACATTTATACAGTTTAACCACTTGGAAATAATATTCATATCTTCGCACCACCGTTTAATACCCTCTATATATATAGCAGTGTCGAAGGGCGAGGTTATATCAGTTTATCGCTTGAGGGACGTTGATATCGTTCTGAGAGCGATAAAACTGATATCACCTCGTCCCGACAATCCTTCGTTCAGACACCATCATCGTTTGATTACAAAGCACTAGATTTACTAAAAAATTACTTGACAGATCGAACACAGAGATGTCAACTAAATGGATGCTTTCTGATCAGAGAAGGGTAACTTGTGGCATCCCACAGGGAAATATACGTGGCCCACTTCTGTTTATCATCTATATAAATGATTTGCCAAATTGTCTCAAACATAAAACACCAACGATGTTTGCAGATGATACCAGCCTTACAGCTGTTGGAAAAACATTTAACGAAGCGGAAGATATTGCGAATAAGGACCTGAAAAATGTTAAAGCGTGGTTGTCTTCCAACAAACTAAGCCTAAATATTGCGAAAACGGAATATCTTCTGATTGGATCACGTCGTAAGATTAAAAGAATGGATGTCCAACCCACAGTTAAGATTGACACATGTCTGATCAAAAGAGTAAAATGCGCAAAAATGTTAGGAGTTGAAATTAACGAGCACCTAAATTAGGAAAAACACATTGAATGCATCGCTACTAAAGTATCCTCAGGGATTGGCGCGTTAAAACAGCTTAAAGAATTCGTTAACTGAGACACACTTGTGCTGGTGTATAATGCATTAATTCAACCACATCTTGATTACTGTTGTGAGGTTTGGGATGAGCTTGGTAAAGGCCTCAGTGAACGTCTTCAAAAATTACAGAATCGAGCGGCTAGATTGATTATGAATTTTAGGGATAAGCATAGACAGTCAATCTTGGCTCATACTGCTCTCGGTTGGAAATCTCTTGAAGACCGTAGATCATTAATGAAGGCCAAGCTCAGGTATAAAACAGTTAATCAGTTAGCTTCACAAAAACTATGTAACATTTTTCAATTTTCAAACAATGTTACTAGCTATAATTTAAAAGGTTCTTCAAATGGGTTATTTATTCCAAGACCCAGAACAGAATTCTTAAAAAATGTTTTAGTTATAGTGGGGCTAAATTATGGAATAAAATACCAGAAGATATCCAAAATTCGTCATCTTTTAACTTGTTTTGCCAAAATCTTTCTTCCTTGGCCTCACAATTATTAGATAGTACTGCATGAATTTAGCTCAGTAATAACATTTATATATCAATAGTTAGTAATTTGTAATTAGTAATTTAGTTTTCTTAGCACATCTCTCATGGAAATCAGCATTTTGTTGAACGAGACTAATGTGCATAAATAAAGTTGATCATTCATTCATTCATCTTTGTTTTGATGACTGCCAATTTAGCGGGACAAAAAGCGATACTGACAGTGTAAAAAAGCGATATCAGAGACATATCGTTTTTATATCACCCTGTTATCGCCCTCATAAAGGCACAAGTATAACAACACTTGGCAGGGTGCTCAATGGAAGATCAGAGCATATTATATGTAAAACAGAACTCAACAAGTTTGACTTGGCATTTTATTGCTAACGGTTTCGTACCACTGATGCAGGGGCGGATCTAGATTTTTTAACAGTCGCTTTTAAAGTGCACATGCAGCCCTTTCAAATTTTACGTACATAAATAGATATTAGCGATAAAATCAAAATTATAGTGTTTACCAAATTCAAATATCTTTTTTTGTTTCTGAAATATCTGTTCTCAAAATGGCAAAAACCCTCTTATTTTGTTTCTCCAACAAAAAACCGAGAGATTGAACTTGCACACTGGGCCCTACTTGTGACGTCTTTCAAGGAAGACGCTTTATTTACAAAGGCGAAATTGTACTATTATACAGTATACAGTCATAGTATCTGAAAGCTAAACTTGTACAAAATAAAAAATATGCCGGATCGGTGTGTAGTTTTTGGTTGCTCCAACGCTGCAAATGCTGCAAAGGGAATTTCACTTCACCTCATACCTTTTTTGCGTCTACGTTGCATAGCAACGTAGAGCTATGTAGGCGAAAATTCTGGGAGACTGGCTGGCTGGGTGACTGGCTGTGTTTGGTCAACGAATATGACGTATTTTGACGTCACGAGCTTACAAAATAAACGCTAACACTTAAAAGTATTTTAATGTTACCGACAATGCCCTGAAGTTGTGACAATATAACTCATGACGTATGGAGTTTATAGTAGCGCTGCACTTCAATGCAATGAGCTTTGTTCTGAGTTTTAAATTTTGTTCCTGACCACTTTAATTTTTAGCAGAGCTTCTTTCAATTCTAATTTTGTTTTCTTGCTTTTTTATTTTAGTTAATGGCTAGAAATAGAAGGAGCAATGTAAAGTACTAAAATTCAATAAACATGTATGGACACAACCAATGCTACAGTGTTACAGTTATGTTGCAATGTGTCATGTGGAATACTCAATGACATATGTATGAAACATGGTGAGATTTTGAAAACAAAAAACAGTGGAACAAAAAAAAAATGCACTAATATTGTTAAAAGTTATTTGGCACATTGCCGATCTAGATTTGTGAACTAACGTTCAACACACATGAATGGTTACCCCCAATGTTACAGTTATTGAAATACACTAAGTATGATATTGACAGTTATGTAGCTGTGTCATATGGAATACTCAATGGCATATGTGTGGAACTTAATTGGTGAGGCATTATAAATGAAAGACCGTGCAGCAGAATAAACAATGCACTAGCTGCTATATCTGGAATAATACAGCACTGACATTTGCCATATAATGTGAAAACAAACAATCAAACATTAACGTGTACATGGATGGACATATTCCATTTGAGATATTTACTGTATGTATATTTGCAAATATGAAATTTGAAAAGCTTTGCAACCAGTGCAAAGGTGGCAATGGCCGAATTTGCACAAAAACGGGCAAATTTGGCCATTGCCACCTTTGCACTGGTGCAAATCTTTGCAAATTTCATATTTACAACATATTTGCACCAGGAAAATTTGGGGCAAATTCAATTTTTCATCCAGTATAGTTATGGAATAATTTGACAAGTGGCATTTGATAATTAATACAAAACGACAGTCAAACAAACACCTTGGTCTTGGTACTGATTGTTAAAGTATATCAGAAAGCTAGTACATATATAGCATGCAACAAATAAATAGAGATTACTTCATGGTTGGTGAGTGCGTACGATTTTTATTCCCGAGTTGTGAAAGATCGTTAAACGAACGAGTGAGCGCAGCGAACGAGTGAGTTTAGCGATCCTCCACAACGAGTGAATAATAAAAATCGTACAAACGAACCAAACATGAAGTAAGTTGTTTATTATATGAGTGTAAAGATGAGTATAGAGATACCAAATATTTGATATACTGACGGACAACAAAATACAAGCGAAATATAAAAACAAAATTTCTTACCATTTAACGATTTGTTTTCGTGCAGAAAATACAACCGTGAGGTTTATTTCATGTCAATGAAACCACAAATGCATTTCTTCATGATCTTTCGAGATTTTTTGCAGACATAATATCATAAATCTCTCTCCTCAGTAAGTTGACAAAATCGGACTCCATGTTTACATTAGCCTGGGAACAGGCGTTGAATTTTTGGGTAAGAAAATGTCAGCCAATCAAAACGCTCATACGACTTTTTTCACATGTAAAAAATATAGTATGCAGTGAAATACGAGTTTTATTTCAGCTGAATACTACACGTAAATCTCTATACTCATATAATAAATAAATGTACCATAACGGATATTAATGGTGGTATATGGAGTAAATATAATCAACAACTGTTGATCCAACTGATAAATCAAGAAAGGATTTTGATGATGTGGGATCCTTAATTCAAAATAAATAACACTGTTTAAAAAAATTATAAATGAGCCTGCTTACTAGAAAGTGAAAAATCATATATTAAATATACCAACACAGATACATAGCACATCTCAAAGTATAGTCATAAAGAACAGTCACTTATTATTTTATTCATCTTCAATATATATAAATGTTATCTTTAGTTGTAATTTTTGAAATTTTTCTTTTTAAAATTGACAAGTACCGTCGTAGCATCGTGGCCATTCACTGTTTTTAAATAATTGTATTTTTTATTGTTTTGTTTAAATTTTATATATTTTGTTTGAATATTGTTTTTTGTCATTGTCACTGATTCTGCGCCTCCTTGCCAGTACACCATAACGTAACGTAGACGCATGTGCGCATTGTGCGTACCTATTTTTTAATGACGAGAGAAGCGAAGCAAAGCGCAGAAGAAAGCGATGGGTTGACTTTGTAAAGGTTACACGTGACAAGTGAGTCCCAACCAAGAATTCGGCTGTGTGCTCGGAACACTTTGCTCCAGAATCGTTTTCTCGGCGAATTAGTGTTATGTCCGATTCAAAAACTCATTTTTCCTCTCGTTTCACTCGAGACGACTTGGGGATCGCTGCATACCCAACGATTCAAACAAAAATTGTCCTGGAATTGACCACACGAGACCGAAGAATGGTGAGTACCTTATGAAGGAAATTTTTATACTTTATGCATGAGTGATTTAGTATTTTCTTCGTTTTTCCAGTATATTGTGCATAGGAATTTATTCTATCTTTTTATTTCTTTTAAGATTAAATGAAAGTTGATGTCTGAAGTGCATGATGATATGCCAATAAGCCACTGTGGTCACCCAACGACAAGTCACGCAACTCACGCAAATGTTGAACTTCCCATAGAACCTCCAACTTATTCTCATCGTGACGAGCAGTATGAGGAATCTTCTATCCTTCATAGCTGTGAATCGGATCCAATCATTAAGGTACTTGATATATGAATCAGTGGCGGATCTAGGGTAAGTCAAAATAAATTACCACAGCTCATTCTAGGATATATTTACATTTTAAAATACCTTCAAAGCAACTTCATTGGTTAGATTTTATTCTTTTGAAATTCCTAACCTATGACATTGTTCTAAAGTTATTTTGAATTTCAAATTGAGCTTCTATAATTTATTTTGACTTACCCTGGATCCGCCACTGATATGAATTATAATTACTTTTATTGAACTGCATGCAACCTAATTTTCGTACAAAGCATGGACAATAAGCACTTCAACAAGCGCTCCAGTTGTATGATACCGGTTAAATAAACAAACAATTCAAATATGAAAAGTTTCACCGACAGACTGAAAAGATCTTCGATTGATCTCATAGATTATAAATACTTAATTATATCACAAAAACCGAAAACATCTGTATGCATTGCTTCTGCTTTTACTGTAATAGGAGGTAGCTGTGCAGTGTCAAACAGAATGCAAGAATTGTGCTGTTCTTGAAATAGAGAAACGTCGCTACAAAAATTTATGGCTTGGAGCAAAACACAAACTAAGACGTAGCAGGGCTGAATTGAACAGATCTAAATTAGATGAAACAACCAAACAAGGTAATGCATGTTAGGTTAATTGAGAGAAGAGATTTTAGAAAAAAGTTGCCACAATGTGGTGAATAAAAAACTTCAAGTACCAGTGTAAACAGGTGAAGTTTGTATAATATTATGGATTCTGGTATATCATGCCATCAATTATATTGCTTTTAATATGCATGGTATGTATACATGGTTTCTTGCAACGAACTGCAGCTTAAGCATTGTCCAGTGGCTTGCTGTTTGCTTGTTCATAATAGATGGTGCATTTTCATAATAGATGGTGCATTTTCCCATCTAAAATGAAAACTAAAAATATATCTTTTACTTTAAGATGGGGACAGCACAGATACATCACTTGCAAGCAGCATGACTGATGATGATGGTTTGCGAGACTTGCAGTGCGATGAGGAATTTGTCTTGAGTGACCATGAAAACTCATTATCAGAACCTGAAGATGATTGTGAGAACGAGCTGTATGAAACTGAGACAGATGAAGGTACAAGTAGTGATATGGAAATTGACACAGAGCAGCCAAGAACATTTAAAAGGTAAATATATATATAAATTCCCCATGTTACATATATGCCACATTTCCTCAGAGTATTCAAGAAAGATACCAATTTAAGAACAGAGCTAAAGTTTATAGTTTTTCTGACCCAATTGTTGGCTCTTTTCAAATTCTGCCCATCATGTAAATCAGATGATGTACATGTTGATATCTTGCAAAATGGTACAATGGCTCAAGTGAAAGTGACCTGCTCTAATCCAAAATGCATCAAGAAAGACACAACATGGAACAGCCAACCCTTGATGACTGGGACTTCAATTTCAGCTGGAAATTTGTTGCTGTCCTTTGGCATTTTGACTGCTGGTACCTCTGCAACCAAGGTTATCAGAGCATTGCAGCATATGGGATTGGCTTGTATTTCTTTAAGAACATACTTCATTTACCAACAGGTAATTAAATAATAACTTTGCATGAATTAATCACATTTATGTAGATGTGCCCTTTTCTGTACAGTATGATTAATGCATCATGTGATAAATTTCAATAATTGATAGATACTTACTGTATGTTTTTTAGGAAAAACTTTTTCCGGCTATTCTTTTGTACTGGAACGAATATCAAGAAAGAATGAAGCAAGAAATATCTGCCAAAACTCCATTGACAGTTGCTGGGGAGGAAAGACATGATTCCATGGGGCACAGTGCCCAGTATAGTGCCTACACAACATTCTGTTGCACTATACCAAAAATAATCCATTTTTCACTTGTACAGGTACAGTTGTCCCTTATATAAATAGTGTCTACACATATGCCCCCAGATTTTGCTTTTATGCTTCTAGGATCAAGACTTCTAATTGTACTTACTTTTTAGAGAAATGAAGTTGCAAACAGTACCGGGATGGAGTTTGAGGGTTTTCAAAGGTTAATGGATTACCTTCAATTGAAAAAGATCCCCATTTCCACATTGATCACCGATAGGCATGCAAAAATTGCCAAACACATGAGAGAAAAATTTCCAACTATAACTCAGTATTTTGATCTGTGGTATTTGACAAAAAGTATGTACCAGTGCTTCAAATGAAGAGACCTGGCTTATATTTCGATACAATTATTGTTGCCAGGAGTCGGTTGTACAAAAGATGGGTAGTGCTATCCACTGGATAGGGATTTTTTGTCCTGTCTGAAAAATGCTTTTAAATTCAATCAAACTAAATATACTTTAGCCAAATTATAAGTTACCCCCTTTAACTTTAAAATGCTAAACACTAAATTTGACCATTCCAGTAAATCAACAATTTTAGGACGTTTGAAAAAGTTGCTATCCGGTGGATAACTTTATCCATCTTTCATACAACTGGCCCCAGTATGGTAACAAGCTGAATGAGTGTTGTTGGTTGTAATTCTTTCTCATTTAAGTATTGCTATCTTAATGTAGAAGTGACCAAGGTCTTGACCAAACTTGCCAAGTATGCTGGATGTGAGTCGCTGTTGGAATGGATAAAGCCATGCAGTAATTATCTGTATTGGAGTGCCACAACAACACTGAATGGCAATGGCAATGTTATTGTTGCTAAATTTAAGTCTTTTATCGGTCATGTAAAAAACCAACACAGTGGATTCTCTGACCGCTTGTTTGACAAATGTGCTCACAGTCCTATAATGCAACCACGCAAATGGTTACACGAAGGTAAAAAGTTTTTCTTTTTCTAAGAATGACTAAAAATTATAGCAGTTGAAATTTACCCTTTAAGGCCTGATGGTAACATGTGTGTACAAATTTAAAAGCCATTAGTGACGCCAGGTTATGAATTTTTTTGCAAGTTGATGCTAAGTACTTCATGTAATTTACATGAAGAATAACCTAAACATACTTTTGGGCTATGGGATTTTGTTTGTGATAATTCAACATGGCGTCTTTTGATGGAGTGCCTGCCAGGTGAGTTTGTCTTAAAATTTCTTCAGAATTTTCATATTTTTATGGTACAAATACGATTTCAAACTAAGGAATAGAAAAATATTAGTTTTGTGAATTTTTTTACACAAATATAAGCGATATTGTGTTGATTTAGACTCATGATTGCTTTACAATTTACAAACAAACATTGTGTGCACATATGTGTACATGAGGAATTTGTGACAAAAAATTAACAATAATTGCATTAATTTTGCCTACAGCATTTTTCTTCCTGAATGAAGTGCAAGTTTTATATTTGTTGAACTATGGAACTGTCCTCCTAAATTAGGTTGTCTTCAAAGAGTTTCACTATATTAAGGGTTATTCAACAACAACATTTTCTTGGGTAATGGTTATTTTTTAGATCATTTTACTCATCAAAGAAACCTGTGACTAAAAGCACTGTCAGCTTAGTACCTATACCAGATGGCAATGTTAGTGAAGATAGTTTTGGTGATGAAGAACAGGATAGTGATGATAGTGACTATGAACCTCACAACACAGATGATATAGATGATGAGGTAGTTCAGCAAGAATCCAGTGAGGAAGTTGATGTAGATGAGAACAGTGATAGAGATTTAGATCAGAAAAAAATACCAAAGGGAAAAAGCAAGGGAGTGGGGGCTAAACCAGAGACTGAGAAGGTACTATTCTGTATAGACATACAGTAACATGTCATGTTCTAAATAACCATATAAAATAAGCCAACTTATTATTTTTTCCAGAGCAAGAAATACTCTTGGAAGTCAAATCCTTGGAAACGTCCAGCAGCATCTCACATTCCAAATGAAAAGCTGGAACCAAAAAACGGCAACTTATCAAGTACCAGTCAACCTTTTGAGTTCTTTAAGCATTATTTTACTAATGATCTGCCTGAGTGTATAACATTTCAAACAAACCTATATAACACTCAACGTGCATCAGATGGTTACAAAATGGCAGTGAAGCGAAAAGGTTCAGATAATACCTCTTATAAGCAAGTAAAGAAAGTAACTCAGGCAGAAATTCAACAAGTAGTTGGACTCATACTATATATGGGTATTCACAAGCTCCCTCAACGTCGCATGTATTGGGCAAATACAACATTTGTTCCACTCGTTGCAAACTGCATGCCGAGAAACCGATTTGAAGAAATTTTGTCTGTTCTTCATTTTAATAATAACCAAGAAGCCATTACTGATGCATCTGATCCCAATTATGATAAATTACATAAAATAAAGTCAGTAATTGATCATTTTCGAAGTTGTTTTAAAGAAGCTGTTACACCAGAAACCATGCAGGCCATTGACGAAATGATGGTACCATTCAAAGGGCGACATGGAGTAAAACAATACATGCCAAAAAAGCCATGTAAATGGGGCTATAAAATGTGGTGTAGAGCTGGTATGTACGGCTATGTGTACGACTTTGAAGTGGTTTGATCCCAAGATGCAAAAGGACCACCATCTGGTGTAAACACTGAAAAATTTGGGGAAAGTGAGAATGTTGTACTGAGGTTGAGCAATGCTTTGGAGGAAAACAAACATCAGTTGTTTTTTGATAATTATTTTTCTAGTCCTGAACTGATGGTTCACCTAGCTTCTCTTGGAATTTTTGCAGCAGCAACCCTCAGATCTGACCGAATACGTGGTTGTCCTATTCCTTGTGAAAAGGATATGAAGAAAAATGGACGGGGTACTCTCAAAGAATTTACAGATTCAGAAGCTGGCTTGGCGCTCATTGCATGGTATGACAACCGAAGGGTGTTGATGATTTCCAACTTCTTAGGAAAAGATCCTATTGGCAACTGCAAACGGTATGATGCAAAGAAGAAAGCCGTTATCTCTGTTGCTCGTCCAGCATGTGTAGAGTTATACAATAAGTTCATGGGGGGAGTGGACAAAGCTGACATGTTCTTGTCACTCTACCGTACAAAATACCGAAGTAGAAAGTGGTACCACCGTATTGCCTTCCATTTAATGTCCCTGGCAGCTGTAAATGCCTTTGTAACCTACCATGAAATTGGTGGGAATGGTTCATTTCTTGATTTTTTGGTGGATATATGCAGATGCCTACTTGCTGCTGATTTGCAACGCTCAAATAACCTCAATAACCAACCCAATGCAGCACTTAGTGTCCAACGGTCACTGAAAGCAGACCAAGTACCCAAAGATGTACGTCTTGACCAATGTAGCCACTGGCCAATTCAGTTCGACAAGCCTCAACGGTGTAAATACCATGGTTGCGAGAGACGCACTAGGTTCTGCTGTTCAAAATGCCAAGTTTACCTTTGTGTAACAGGGACAACATGCTTTTTGAACTTTCATGGCATGTAATAATGTTGAATTACTAAGCCATTTTCAGTATTCAAACAATAAAATTTTCTTTGCATTTTGTTCCTCGAGTTCCTGTTGTCAACATATGTGCACAGAAAAAAAGACAATTAAAACAATTTTAATGACAATTTTAATGAAGAAAAATTATTAGTTATAAATCATTTTTCCTATTCTCATAATTGGTAGTATTACCCCAGACAAATGTGCTCATGATCCTATAATTCAACCACGCAAATGGTTACACGAAGGTAAAAAGTTTTTCTCTTTCTAAGAATGACTAAAAATTATAGCAGTTGAAATTAATATGCTGTTTTTGTACTTAGACTCTGTGGCATACAATAAAATGAAGACTGCCCTTACTAAACCCAGATTGCTTGCTGGAATCTTGAAAGCATCGCCAGTAGAACAAACAAGCTCGCTAGAAGGGTTTCACTCCGTGGTTGACCAGTTTTCACCAAAAATGATCAGCTATTCGTTCCCTGGAATGTTTTGCAGGTGAGCTGGTTTGCAAAACTTCAGTAAAAATGCATTTCAAACCTATTATATTAATTTCAATCTTTTTCCCAGGCATGTCCTTGCAATGGTTCACTTCAACAGCAATTTAGATAGAGAGGATTGTACAATTAATGGCACAACCCAAGTTAAAGTGAATTATCCCAAGTTTAAAAATGGTGAAGCTGTTGTTCGAAATGTTAAAGTAGCTCAAAAGTTTGGTAATAAAGGTTTAATCTACAGTATGTTTCATATAGCCTATTGAGACCAAAAGTTTACTGTTTTAAGCATATACTTGATGTTGTAAATGTATAATCACACCCTAGGTTATGTTGAAGACATCTATGAGGTGATGCTGTCTGCGATTCAAGCTGGCAAGTTAGAAAGTGCCAAAAATGACTTGAAACAGATGACTCCATTGCCAATGAGCACTATGTTGGTTAAGCAATCCAAAAGTTAGGCCATTTTGAAGAAAGTTCAAAGAAAGGGCATGGCTACAGCAGATGTCCCACCAACTAATCCAGGTAGTTGGTTGTAGACAACTTGTTCTTGATCTCTCGTGAAATACCTTGTTGAGTAAGGAAAGTCCTACTGTGAGCCTAAGAAATCAAGGAAACTTATTAACTCATTGTATTTTCATATATTTGTTTAGTTGAAGAACCAGAAACATTAGCTTCCGAAGAGACTTCTGCTGATCAAAGGAAAGAGAGAGCAAAACCTTGTTGCAGTGCATGCAAAAACCCCATGAAAGGCCACAAAAATGTTTCAAGTTGCCCAAAAATAAATAAAAATGATTAAAAGGAATATATATACAATATTTACAAATCATCTTCCTCATATCCTTTAAAGTTTTCATTCTCAGCAACATTGAACTTTGATCGAATTGCATGATATGCACAAGCTGGAAGTGGTATCCTTTTGTCTCGGAGGATACCATGGATCATTCTTGTGAATTGCTGACAGGCAACAACACGGAAAAACCTAAAATATTTAAAAATCAATTCTTACATTGATAAACCAAAGTATAAAGTCTTGGTAAACTATCTGCACTCTGGCATATAACGCAACACACTTTGTGCGTGTGGACATGGCAGCTAGCTACTTACACAAACAACAAATGATAGAATTTTTAAAGATCTAATTTATTTAGAGATTATCCATTCCAGAACTGAACTAATCCACGTAGAACAAATAAAACAATATAGGAAATAATAAAAAGCAAATATCGATCATGCAATCCTCATCGATTGGCATATCTTTCTTTGGTCAAACAAAAACTCAATCATTGGTTTACCATCGTTGACAAAATCGATATTTACCTTTGCTCCAAGGCTTTTTTACGGTATCTTGTTCCATCTTGCGTTTGGTATAGGCCTGCAGACAGTGGCAGTGCCCATATATTGAGGCAAATTGCATTGAAACCTGGATGGTCAGTGATACATTTTGCCTGTTTCTCGAGTTCGTTGACAACCAATTCATCGTTCATTTCTATCAAGCAATCTGCGATTTCATGACAGCATCTACACTCCTTTGGGTTGATCAATAAACTTATTACATGAGTATAGAGATTTATTCATCGATATGGCTGTGCGTAATAATCGTTCCAAATTAGCAATAGCCAATCGGCATCAAGAACGATAAAATTTCACTCGGTGAAAAATCATCGTTCACGGCCTTTGATTGGACGAACGATGTTTTTTCACCGGTGAAAATTTATCGTTCAGTGTTCTGATTGGCTGACCCGAACGTGCAACACCTGCTCGCAGGCTAGGGTAAACATGGAGTCTGATTTTACAAGTATTTTTTTAACTCACCGAAAAGAGAGATTTAAGACAATTTCACTGATAAAACAACCACCTAAAATCATAACGACGACATTTGTGGCCTCATTAACTTGAAATAAACCTCATGGTTTCATTTTCAGCAAGAAAACAAAGCCATAAATGGTAAGAAATTCCATTTTAATATTTTGGTTGAGTATTTGTTTTTGTCAGTAAGATATATCCGTATCTTTATACACTCATCTTTATACTGATATAATAAACAAATTACTTCATGGTTGGTTCGTTTGTACGATTTTTATTATTCACTCGTTGTGAAGGATCGCTAAACTCACTCGTTCGCTGCGCTCACTCGTTCGTTTAACGATCCTTCACAACTCGTGAATAAAAATCGTACGCACTCACCAACCATGAAGTAATCTCTATATACCCAACAATTTCCACATTTGCACCTGTGAAATAAGAGTGAAAAATACAGGCCGTTCAAAAAAATTGATGAAGAAGATAGAATTACAGTATTATTAACATTTTCATATCCGCAGCGACTACATAGTATGTTTAATATTTCAAGTAAATACTTACCATACATCAAGAGGAGCTTCTCCTTGCATCCTTCGCATATTCTCCTGTTCGTTGTAGTCAGTCCTGTTCCGTCTCCCTAGCGTAATTGTCTAACCAATCTTGATCTGCTAGAGGTTCATCTTGGTATGCTTCGACATTGCTATTGCCAAGCGTCTTGGCCTCTTCCGACGAATGCCCCTCGTCTTCTAAGTCGCATTCGCGATTGCACATCTCAGAATTGTCTTCTTTCGATGTTGCGCTTGACTCAGACTCGGATGCCGACATTCTTTAATCGATATTATAGAAGTTTTTCCGCAAAAAAAGGAAATTTGGTTGTCTCGAATGTATATATGCAAATATATTGTTGTTTTCCAGCACGTCGCGTGTTTCTGAAATGACATCACAAGTATTTTGCCCCAATCCCTTTGCCGTGCGCAGAAATTTTCCATCAATAAGCAACTTTAACTGCTAAAAACTATCGTTGATTTTAATTTTTACCTAAAATAAACCTCGGCATTGCTTTTCCCATGGTCTGAATTATATAAAACTGCAAAATTTGAAATGGCTGCGTGTGCACTTTAAAGTGTTTAAAACATGTCCTAGTAAACTTTTCCTACTGGGTAATAAAATCCGTTTTATTTGTTGTAAATGCTATGAAGTATATGCTATGAAAAATAGATTGTATTACACAAAGCCAGGCCACATTGCCATGATGCCATGTGCTTACACAGTATAACCATAGGTAATATAGTATTATTACTAACCCACTGAACTATCTTAGTCCACAGTCTCAGTCCAACGAGGCGTGAACAAAATATCAACAAACGGACACTTCCTGCCCTGTATTGGGCCGCAGTATTTAGGTAAATTGCTGCATTATGTAAATTTTGTCCCTTATTATTATGCGCGTACCCGACGAAAATTTTCTAATCTACGGTCTACAACAGCTATAATAATATCAAGTTGACTATCAACAATTTAATCAACTGCTTGTTAGACAGAATATAGTAATATTTACCTTAAGGCCGTGCAAAGCTTTTTCGTTTTTTGTTGAGCATGCTTCGGGATGTAAAATTCCGCTCCAAAATTCCGTACAACAAAGAAGCTTGTGTTGTTCACAGTGCTTAAAAACAGCGCTCAATAGTTCGCTTTGGGGCATCGTCAATTCGCATCTTCAAATCAGCTTCAATATCTCGAAGATACTGTTGATTGTCCTTTTCTAAAGAAGTCTTTACAGTTTAAAAAATACTGACAGACATTGCTCAGTCAGATTTTGAAAATTTTCCGATTGGCGTCGAATACTTTGATTAAACCTTCGCGCGGTTAACTAGCGTCAGAAAGTATCGAAATATTTCTAACGGCATGATCGGTCATACAAATCCTGCCAATAGGAATTCAGGATTTTTTTGAATTAGCCAATTGGATAGGCAGTATTTGTGCCCCTGATCGCTCGAGCTATCAGAACTCCCCACAGATCGCGCAGAAATCGAGAAGAGCCAATGAGATGGCTAAAATCAGCACAAAACGCGCAAAACTCATGCGTGAGACCGCTTTTTCGCTCGCTCATGTTCGAAGGCTGAGCTACAGCTGGACAACATTTTGTACTTGTCTGCTAAACTTTTAATGCAATACACTGTACGAAGATTAATAACTGGACTGCTTTTTTAATTTCAAATTTTCTGCCCGATTTTTTTTACCTTAGTCGCGTGATCGCTCTGATTGCTCCTAGATCCGCCTATTAATAATTATTCAAATATCCATCTTGATCGCAATAGATTTGGAGGCGGTGTGGCTATCTACATAAAAAAATACTATTCCATACTTTGAGAGAAAGGATCTTGTCCCTGATAACTTAGAAATGATTGTGTGTCTAGATTACCAGGCAACATAGCAGGCCTATTTTATTAACTATACTTGGTATCGACCTCCTAATTCTGAACTCGATATATATAATAAACAATTTCGAACTATTTCTTTTTAAGTGCGATATGGAAAATAAGAAATTAATTTTAGTTGGGGATTTAAACTGTGATGTTAACAAACTTGCCCCAGATCCACAAACCCGTAAGTTGCAAACTCTATGCTCTTTATATCAATTATCTCAAGTTATAAATAAACCCACGAGAATTACGGAGACAACGGCCACACTAATTGATTTAATACTTACAAATAAACCTGAATATATTTCGTCTCTTGGAGTTCTGCACTTTGCATATCCGATCATAGCTTGATTTATGCCGCGTAAGAAAATTTGATCTACCTAAATCTAGGCGAACTATGATGGAGGTCTTTGACTTCAAGCATTTCTCTGATCAACAATTTTGTGCTGATTTGATGCAGGAGCCATGGGATACGATTTGCTACGATGATCCTAACATATGTTGGACAGTATCGAAATCTATTTTTCACGAAATTTTAAATGAACATGCTCCTATACGCCAAAGGCGAATTAAAGCTAATTCAGTCGCATGGATTACATATGAGGAACAGAGATTACCATAAAAAGAAAGCCATTAAATTTAATTCATCCACTTACTGGGCTGCCTATAAAACTCTACGGAACAGAGTATTAGTAAAATGCATAAAATCAGAATTGATTTTTATCATAAAGAGATAGGAGACAAAATCAAAATCAAAGGATTTCAAAAAAATTTAGGCTCTAATAACTCGCTCACTGGTAAGAATAATAAATCTACCAGTATTACAGAAATATCTGTAAATGATAACAGCATTACTCATTCTAAGTTAATCGCTGAAAATTTTAATGAATATTTTGTCAGCATTGGTCCTAACCTAGCTTCTGAAGCAAGTGAGGATCTTCTTACTGAGCATAAGACTAGCTACCCCAATTCCAATCCTATAGTAGGTACGATATTTCACTTCCATTATATTAATATAGATGATATTGTTTTGGCACTAACGAACCTTAATTATAAATGTACTGATCGTGATAAAATCCCGGCTAATGCTCTTAGACTCTCTGCGGATATTATTGCTCCGTCATTGACACATACATTTAACTTATCCCGATACTGGCGTACGTTGATGATTGGAAACGCGCGCGTGTAATTCCAATTTGTAGAAGCAGATGTATGAAATCGATTAAATAAACACTGCAAGCAATCTCGGATGGACACAACATGTGATTCCAAGTCTAATAGTCTTGAACGTTCTGAACGAATACGATTAGGAAAATTATTTCTCATACTATTCCTCTATTGTTTTCAGAATGCTTGTTACAAATATAGGAAACCATTCCAGAGGCTATATGTCAACATAGCGAGGATTTCAGGCAATAAAACGCTTAAACTCACCAAGAACCCATTTCACATGAAGTTTTATCGATGAATAATTTTGCGAATTTTCATCAAATTCACTCAAAATTTGCAAAAAATCGTCGATTTTGTAATAGAGTCTATAGTCTTTTGCCCTCTTGTTCCGCCATGTTGGATTTCTCTTGTTGACCCCACCACCGCTAGGTATACGTCAGCGATTTATGTTTCCTATATCTATGTGTGGAACGGCTTTCCTGCCAATGTGCGGTTTTCTATCATTCGCAAGTTAAAAACTAAGTATCAAGTTAACTCCAACAAAGACTCTAGCAATCACAACACGAATGAAGTATCTACTCAACATGATTTTTTCGATCATGCCAGACCTAAAATTTGGATAAGAATGCCTTTCCTGGGCAAACAAGGGAAGTTTTTGGTTAAAAATTTTCTAAAGAAAAAAAAAACGGAATCTTACACAGCCGATTAAATTTGTAGTAATTTATGACAATAAGAAGGTATCTTATTTTTTGCCTAAAAAAGATAAAATTAATTCCTAACTCCTCGTGCTCCAATATTGTTTACGAATTTACTTGTCCTGGTTGCAACAGTTCGTATACAGGTAAAACTGAAAGAAATTTGGCTACTCGATTGTCGAACATTCAGATCGTCTAAAAAGTTCAATTCCTAAAGATTTGTCGGAATGTGAACATGCCCATTTTATCCTTAATTTGAATCACATCTTTGACAACCTTAATGACATAAATGGCAGTGACACAGACAAACCGGACATGCCGCTATCCTTTCACAATCTCATCCAAATCAACGCTAAATTTCTTCACACTCTTAAATAACCAACTCTAACTTTCTACTTTTCCTATACAGCTATTTCAAAAAAGGTTGTCTTTTGGAAAGTCAAAACGTTAAACATAAAACTATGAGCGTGCAATGCATGTTGGGAACGCAGGGCCTTTTTGCATAAATTAACTATTGCAAGACAAGGAGTGAAGGATATATTAGTATGCCGCGTGCGTAAAGCCAAGACCTACGATGAAGAGCAATTTGGTTGACTGAAATCTTGGGCTTTGAGATCGATGAAGTATGCCTTTTATTGCAAATATCAACGAAAACAATTTCTCGGTATGTTCGAAAGTTTCGCATGCTAGATCATGTAGACACGGCTGTAATTGGCAGGCCATATAGTTGCATAGCGATGCACCCGCACGAAGAGCTCGTTGCCCTGGAGGTTTTGCTACAAGTACAACACCCAGAGAAAACACTCTCTGAAGTATACTGCACGAGGTGTATGAAGAAACAGGCTCAGAATATGCGTGTTCAACGCTCTTTTACTATTTGAAACGCAACAACACTACGCGAAAGAAGGTTGGTATTTTACAACAACGTTGTCCCATTCATATGTTGAATTATTATTAAGATATTGTGTATAGATGTACTAGATGTGAATTAATAGAATCTAACTTATTTAGCTTGGTAAAATTGCCTCTCTCGTCAAAGATGTGATGATGCAAGGGTTGAATTTAGAGCGGCAACGGGATTTTTCTCACAAGATATGTTCGTTTTTTTTGGACGAGAGTGGATATGTAAGTTATTGGCATGCGTATGCATGAAACGATTGAAATATTCAGTGTTACCGTAATTGCTGCAATTAATTATTGCCGTAATTAAGTAATTTTACCTTTCTAAACGTGTGCTACACTTAAGTTAGTGATATAAGAGTCGATCGAGCAACAAATGACATTCGTTCACTCATTTCATATGTTTTGCAGGATAAGAGAATTTTAAGATCGCATGGGTACAGCTTGAAAGGACAACGAGCGAAAGTCAAAAGACGTTATTCTCCTTGGGGACCACGTATAACTGCGATTCCCGTAATAAGCTACAACGAAGGCTTGTTAGATGTCGGATTGTATGAAGGGCATGTCAACGGTAAAACTTTCCTTGATTTTGTTAATGATTTTACTGGCAAATTCGATCTCGTACATTTTAGTTTCGAATACAGTTGGTGTCCCAGTGGGAATTCTTCAAAGAAGCTATGGTAGAACAAAAGAAAATTCAAAAGAATATTCTTTCTGCTCTGTCTTTGTCAACCTCCGAGGAAAATTTTTAATTTGTTAATATGTTGCTCAAGCTTATGTCAGTACTAGTTAGGACCAGACTGTCAAGTAGCGCTGCAGTATTGGGCGGTAATTTTCGAAGAATTCCCACTGGACACCAACTGTATTCGAAACTAAAATGCACGAGATCGAATTTGCCAGTAAAATCATTAACAAAATCAAGGAAAGTTTTACCGTTGACATGCCCTTCATACAATCCGACATCTAACAAGCCTTCGTTATAACTTAATACGGGAATCGCGGTTATACGTGGTCCCCAAGGAGAATAACGTCTTTTGACTTTCGCTCGTTGTCCTTTCAAGCTGTACCCATGCGATCTTAAAATTCTATTATCCTGCAAAACATATGAAATGAGTGAACAAATGTCATTTGTTGCTCGATCGACTCTTATATCACTAACTTAAGTGTAGCACACGTTTAGAAAGGTAAAATTACTTACAACAGCAATTACGTGCGGTAACACTGAATATTTCAATCCTTTCATGCATACGCATGCCAATAACTTACATATCCACTCTCGTCCAAAAAAACGAACATATCTTGTGAGAAAAATCCCGTTGCCGCTCTAAATTCAACCCTTGCATCATCACATCTTTGACGAGCAATTTTACCAAGCTAAATAAGTTAGATTCTATTAATTCACATCTAGTACATCTATACACAATATCTTAATAATAATTCAACATATGAATGGAACAACGTTGTTGTAAAATACCAACCTTCTTTCGCGTAATGTTGTTGCGTTTCAAACAGTAAAAAAGCGTTGAACACGCATATTCTGAGCCTGTTTCTTCATACACCTCGTGCAGTATACTTCAGAGAGTGTTTTCTCTGAGTGTTGTAGCAAAACCTCCAGGGTAACGAACTCTTCGTGCGGGTGCATCGCTATGCAACTATATGGCCTGCCAATTACAGCCGTGTCTACATGACCTAGCATGCGAAACTTTCGAACATACCGAGAAATTGTTTTCGTTGATATTTGCAATAAAAGGCATACTTCATCGATCTCAAAGCCCAAGATTTCATTCAACCAAATTGCTCTTCATCGTAGGTCTTGGCTTTACGCACGCGGCATACTAATATTTCCTTCACTCCTTGTCTTGCAATAGTTAATTTATGCAAAAAGGGCCCTGCGTTCCCAAAATGCATTCCGCGCTCATAGTTTTATGTTTAACGTTTTGACTTTCCAAAAGACAACCTTTTTTGAAATAGCTGTATATATATATATAAAGATAGAATAAAGTGTAACTGCGTTAATATAGACATATACCCGTTTCTTGTCATATACTTCAAGCTAAACAAATAATGATAAAATTGTGTATTGCCTTCCACTCACCAGCTACTGTCATTACGGCAGCCCGAGCCCTTGTATATATATATATATTAAGAAAAATTAGTATTTTAAAGGGAAAAAGCAATTGCTTGCTTAATGAAAGATCAGAAATAGTTTCGGTCTGTCAACCCAAAATAGATTTCAGGTAAACAAACTAAACAAAGAAGGAAATCACGCTATTTGAAACCCACACGCCCACGTTACCTCCTTAAGTACAAAAGAAGTCCGCATGTGCACAAAATTTGTCTACCACGTGAAGATCCAATGAAAGAATGAAAAGCGTAATATCGGAACGTTATTTTAAAGTGGACGTCCACCGTGCATCTATTGCTGAACAGACAACAGAAAAATGTAATCTGTTTGTTTTATGTAATAAAAATGTGAAAAAAATTAGGATAGAAATTTTGCCACAATAAGCTTTGTAGTGCGACGCTATTACTACAGTAGCGAGCTTAAGATCACGCGATGCGGCCTCACGACGACGAGGACCGGATCTACTCTGGCAAACAGTGCATGCGTTTGTTTAAAATTTGGCGCGTTGTGTTTCCGCGATGCCGAGATTTTTGCCAAGTTCACGGCGTCGTCTATTTCGTTGAAGTTTTTTGCTGTATATTCAGGTTTTTGTTTTGGAAATTTGAAAAATTGCGCAAGAAACTTCAATTGCAACCCCTAAGTGAGTATAAATTTCCCAACATATAATTTTACAGGCGTTTGTGTCTTTGATAAGCCCAAGACCAATTTTCTGTATGTTTTTGCTGATGTTAATATAAGTAGCCAAGACTTGCCCAGCGACTTTTTATGTGTTGCTTTTCCTTATATCATTTACAATGTTTTCGAAAAAACTTTGGTTTTGTAATAATTTTTTTGTGTAGCGTAAATACTGAAATATTTTTTACTTTTCACTGGTTTTTGGCATGTTCATATGTTTAAATTTCTTGTATTTAAATTTTTAAGATCTGTTAAAGGACTATTATGTCTTGGAATGAGGAAAAAGATGTACTATTTTGCAGAGAAATTTTGGTTTCAAAGCTTTTCAGTACGAAAAAATCATCGCCAGAAAGAGGGCTGGAATGAAATTATATCAACCAATTTTCCGGTTAAATCAAAAATGGGTACGGGATCACTACAAGATGTTGAAAAATTTGAGACGAACTAAGCGCCAGTGGAACTAATCCTGAACAAACTGAAATTGATCAATTGCTAGAAGAAATAGTGGAAAAAGAAGCAGCACAGGAAACAGAAAAGGAAAATATTGATAATGAAAACAACATGAGAGTGGAATTACAAAGGATGGCAGCATATGATATCAGAAGGAAAGCTAAGGAGACACAAGCACAAACAAAGAAGAGAAAAGCTGAAGAAAGTAACAAAACACCCAAAAAGAAGAGACGTAGCAATGGAAGTGATGCAATTGCATATTTACAAGAAAAGACAGAGATTGAAATGAAATTAAGACAGGAAGAAATGGAGTTAAAAAGAGCAGAAGTAAAATTTGAAAAAAACAAACAGGAGTAACAAGTGAAGCAGCAAGTTGCTTTATTTGAGCAGCAGGGAAACATGATGAAGGTGATGATAGAGCAGCAGCAACAACAACAACAGCAAATGCAAGCTATGCAAATGTTATGTTGCAACAACAGCAGCAACAAAGTCAAGCACTGATAGCACTCCTGGATAAACCCTCGAAGTAAGCTTAACTTTGATACTACAGTTATCAATATGACATTGGATGTTATAAAATTTTGAATTAATCAATAATGTACATATCAATACATAATTAATACTTTGTACCATACATTATTATTATATTTTGCAAACTATCTTTCAAAAATTAAGTATGTTATACATAGATTGAAACAGGAACATTTTAAGAATTTATATACAAAGCAATACTAACAAAACCACATAAAAATTGGCAAATTATTGAAATTAGAATGGCATTCCGTTTGATAAGAGTTTCAATGGTACCAAACACTGGAGGAAGTTTAATACAAGTCACTAAAGTCACAAAACCTCTTGAACCTTGAGGAACATTTATAACAAACACTAAATGATCACACCTGAATGCCATGTTAATACTTTGTAACATAAGTCAGTAATCGCACCCCATGAAGCAAAGGGTTTCAAGGTAGTTATGATACTACACTATTATACATATTAGTTTTGTAAATTATTTAAAACTGTTCATTAATACAAATAACTTTTTGAAAATTGGAAAGTCAAGTAAATTTTAGTGCACTTTATACTTTGTTATTTTACTTTGTCAAACTGCTTTTACTTGTCACAGGTATTCTATTTAACATTATAGAACTAAAGCCTCTCTCCCTCCCGCTGCGTTTAAAGGCTCACCAAATTGGTACAAATTAACACAAGCCCAAGGCTTGTACTCAGATTTTAAAGGTATCTACAACAGTCCTTACAACAGGTATCTTACAAGAATATACAGGTATATACATTTTACCTTCTTGGCTGAGGTCTATCTTCAGATTTTTCTTGAAATCCATAAATTTAAAATAATTAACAACGTCCCCAAAAATCCATTCAACAGAAACACGGGCACTGCTCATGCTCTTATTGTATGCAACCATTTCAGGCGTCAGCTGAAGTTCTCTAAATGGAGCTTGTAGCTGCACCCGAAGAGGATATGCTGGGTCTACATAGAGGCACATAAGCTCACCATTGGGAGAGAAAGTATGGGTTTCAAGATTTTGCAATAAATTAGATTCTGCAAGCAATCGTGCATCATGTCTTTTCCCTTTTATAAAAAATATAAATACTTATTTCAATTACTAGAATACACTTCATTGTCAGCCAATTTGGCAAAATTTAAGTCTGCCCATTTCTAGGCAAATTAACACTATAACCCCTTATTTTGGCTCCCTATCTGCCCCTCAACAAACAAGTCTTCGACGCTGAGGATACATATATTACAATTCCTTTTTATCATTTGGTGCATAATTTAAAGCTTCATCTTATTTCGTATGCACAGAATTCTGTAGCAGCATATTCACAAGGCTTTTGTTGCACATAGGGAAACAATGAACGGACAGGATTAGTCTGCTCGCAGACCCCACCATATTTTTTAATTTCTTTATGATTAGTAAGCCACACCCCTATTCTAGCAAATCCTATTTTCAACAATCCCCGCTTGTATTTTATTTTGTTTATATTAAATCAAGTATACTTCATACGTACCCACTGGACCATATAAATTAGCTATCATGCCGCTCGGAACAACAACAGACTGGAACTTTAAACTATGGACTCTTTTGTGTCTGTTGCATACCACTCTTTGGTTCTGTTTGGGGCGGCAAATAGGACGAACAGTCCCATTGACAAAGCCAAAACAATTTTGTAATGCAGCTTCTTTAGCGGCAATAGAATCGGCATATCGTTGAAGATTTTTGGGACTTAGTAGTGTGTGATTCCAATGACTTATTAAATGGCCATGTTCATTGAAAATACAGTTGATTACAGTGTTGTAAATCATGCACAATTCAGGGACAGAAACACCAAAGGTAGGAATCATATCGCTGTAACGACATGGATAGACTAGCCTCTTTAACGCGATGCACAAACCCGTCACCATTGTGTACAAAATTTTTTTTTGACGAGGCGTCGTCGTCGTGAGGCCGCGTCGCGTGATCTTAAGCTCGCTAGTAAAAATTTAGCATGCCATTTGACGTGATCATGGTCTATACAAAACAAAGCACGCCATTAGCTGTCGATAATTCTAAAATTGCTTTGATTGGCTTGTCGCGGAAATGGCGTCAGCGTGCGTCTGTCCTCTAATAGATCACAGTTCTCGACCAATGAAATACCAGAATAAACTCTTATTATCATAGAAATAAAAATAACAAATAACTCATTGACATTGACTCAGAACTCAGGGATTCATTAGACTCATTTAAACAATGTAAAATATAACGGAACGCTAGACACAACCTAAATATTATAGCTAGATCTATTCATAGTTTTTAAAAGATTGATAAAAAGCACTAGTCGGGAACGGAAAGCAGGCGTCTGTAGTACGTTCCATACTATTTTACTAGTTATTTCTGGTCTCATTTCATCTTTATCCCCGAGCCAACGGCGCGAAGCGCCGTTCCGGGCGTAAGCCAGGGGCTAGGGTTACTAATCGTGCATAAGCGAAGTTCAAAGTCGCTGTTCATGGGCGATGGGGATGAGATTTTTTTTGGTAGGTCATGACGTCATGCTCACACTGATCTGAACAATATGGCGGACTATCATAAATGGCTAACACTGATTGGTCAGATTTAAAATTTGTTGTTGATCAACTTAATCATGAATTCAAGTTATTCAACTGCCAGCAAATGTTTTACTTTAGTTAGCTTTTTGTACTATAATATTTTGTATTTTTGCAAAAAGTTTTGGGAACTTTAACAACAATTTATTGTTGTAAAAATTAAATAAAAGCATTTATCAGGTCAACAATTTTGGAGCCAAGCAAGCAGCGAAAGGAAAACAAGGAAGCAGAACGTTTAATTAGCAAGGCGAAACGAGCGTAGACGACGACAAAGGCTCGAGGAGACTGCCGAAGAAGATTGAAGAGAAATTCATTCGGGGAAAATACAGAGAAGCGCCAACAATTGACTATGGCGTGAAAGACAATGCAAGTTTGTTGATAATGCGCATTTATACTTTAATGCTTTATAAAGGCCCGCGTAGCCGTACTCATCCAGTCTATTCACTGTTTAAATTCCAAAGTAAGTTTATGTTTTGTAAATGCAAGACTGTCTTCTTATTGTTAATGTAATCCCCGAGCCAACGGCGCGAAGCGCCGTGCGAGGGTACTAATTCCGCACGGCTATTTACACCCAGGAAAAGGAAAGCATAGCGAAGTCTGAAGTTCATCAAATATCGCGGGCGCGTGGTTCAAGGGTGGCGGTGAGTGGGTGGTCATCACTGATCTCAAAAATAAGGCGGACTATATTGCATTGCACTGCAATATTTCGTATTTTTGCAAAAAGATTTGGCAACTTTCACAACCAACGAAGGGTGGTCATTTCTGATCTAAGGAATGTGGCGGACTATCAGGAGTAGCAAACACTTAAGGCATCCAAAAAGGCGAGAAATAAGACGAAAACGACTGCCACAAGACTCTTGAAAAGAGATTAATTCGGGGAAAATACAGAGAAGCTCCAAGAATTGACTATGGCGTGAAACACAAGGCAAGTTTGTTGGTAATGCGTATTTATACTTTTGTTTTAATGCTTTATAAAGGCCGGCGTAGCCGTACTCATCCAGTCTATTCACTGTTTAAATTCCAGAGTAAGTTCGTGTTTTGTAAATGCAAGACTGTCTTCTTATTAAATGTAATTAATAGGTTGTATTTTATACCAAATTTAAGCTTACGTTAGGCGTAATAACATACTGATGACAAATGTTGTGCCATTTAAGGATATTGTCAATAAAACAAGGATTAAAAACTGATATTTTGTCATTTTGAAAAAATATAAAGAAAGAATAACAATTGCCGTGTTGCTATGACAACAACCTATACAAGTACTTCATGTAATTCCGAAAATACAGTTGCATGCTCTTAGTTGGTGGCGAGGGGTTGCTGCATGCATGTATTTCTAGTTAAAGGTCGTATTTTATACCATATTTAAGCTTACATTAGGCGTAGTAACATACCGATGACAAATGTTGTGCCATTTAAAAAAATTGTCAATAAAACAAGGATTAAAAACTGATATTTTGTCATTTTGAAAAAATATACAGAAAGAATAGCAATTGTCGTGTTGCTATGACAACAACCTATACCAGTACTTCATGTAATTCCGAAAACTTAGTTGCATGCTCTTATGCATGTATTTCTAGTTAATAATGTAAGTCTGTGCATATTTTTCTTTGTAAAACTTATATTCTTATTAAGCTTGTTCATTTGCGTAGAGTTAATTACACTACAGTAAAAAATAGCAATTACTGTAAATATTTAAATACTTTGTTTTGTTCTGCATGCAAGTTTTGAACTAACGAAAACTGTTACAGGTCTTAATAAAAAGCTCTCAACGGTTTCTAGTAGAACCGTAGCCCATGTCGCATAAAATATTAAATGATGTAAATAACCTATAGTAATTATGTAATTAATGCAAGACAAATTCATTAATAATTATTATCTGTTCAGAAATTTGAGCTTAGCACACCTCCTTCTTGAAAACTACCAAGCCGACCTAATTCGCGCATAAATTTATTTAATTCCGCTGAAGTTTGTAAAGGAGTTATGGCAGGGTGGGAGTGGTTACAAATTTTATAAAATCTGCTCTACTTACTGTTGCACGGATTTCCCATGCTTTAGCTGTGATAACCACGATAAACCACATAAAATGACGGAGCATTCTGGATGCAAATCTTATTTTCCGTTCCTCGATCTGTGTTGGCGGCTAGTAAATAGCTAACTGTATTCCAACGTGAAGTCGCTGATATAATAAAGCATCCGTTTCGGTAACCAGACACGTTTACGTCACAATTGAACCTAGCTCAATGGATTTTGCCAGACAGGGGAAGTCATTATATTCAAAGGGCGATCAATGCGATTTGGAAAATCGGACAATTTTGCAACTGCGTTTAATTTGGTTGCAATGACTAAAACCTGCTACGTGATTTTGACTAAGTTAGTATATGATAATGAAGGATGTTTACGCGGTAAAGGCTTTAGCTATAGCTTTATATTAATACCATATGCAGAAGATGAGGGCGAATATCAGGTAATCAAATATCCGTTTCATGCTTAGATTTCCTGCCTTCATTTTTGGGTAGAAATTGAGTGTTGATAGCTCGCGGGGTATGATTTTAAATAATTGAATTTTTACTGTTGACACGGCGGTGAAAAATAAACCACAATATCCCGTGTTGAACTTCCTTCAGCTCTTGCGTGTTTATAAATATAGTAAAAAAGGTCTCCAAGGTTAACCTTTGCGCATTGAATCATTACTTCCATTCATAGTCAATCAACATGCAATATTAAATTACAATTTGTGACTGTGGCATACCGCAAAAATAACATCGTTTCAACTCATTTCTGACAGAATATCTCAACAAAACACGCAACTAAGGATGCATACTGATATATCTGAGTGGTAACAAGGTTCTCCGTGCAATAACTTTCACTCACAATGTTTTAAAACGACAAATTTTGAAAGATTGTAGCGATTATAGTGCGCCAAGGAGCAAGGTCAGCGTGGTCGTCGATAAAGTTTTGAATTATGCACTTAACATGTTTCTGTTGTTACACATGTATTGTAATTAAACTTGTGTTTACTGAAAAAAACGTCTCCACAAAACTACTTTTAGAACGTCGATATGGTAAACAAAACCGTCATAAAAGTTCTTATAAATGCAGAACGACCAGCAGGAAATGATCACTTTATATATTGATCACTTTAGGGACGCTTCAATGAATCTTAGAATTACATAATAGACATTGTTTGGGGCGTATTTCCACTACAAAGCAGTAACCATGTGGCTTGTTTTAATGTAATGTTCAGCTCAATGTATCATAAATCTTAACCACATTGTAATCGCCCTTTATTGGACTTGTAAAGGGATTTTTATGCTTCCTGAGCAGCACAAGTTGGCAGGAGGACTGAACGTCTAAGCAGGCGTTTTTACGCACATACTTGCACTTGCATTTAAAATCATTAGATTTTTGGTTCCAAATCAAATCGTACATCATTCATATATTGAGCAACATTAGTCATTACTACTTTAACTTGCGTTCAAAACATTTCTTTGATTTTTCGACATCAGATTTAATTGTCCAATTAGGCAACAGCAGGTTACCAGGAGTAAAAATACTTTATTCTCGTAAGCAACAGCACGATACAAAAAAACATCATGCGCTTCAACACTTAATTTCCGCAAACTTCCTGTTGTGTTGCTATATATGTACATCATTTCAGCTGAAAAGGATGTTTTAAAAAGCTTTAAATGCAGAGCAGCATTTGATTTGATTCATCGAGCTACCTGCCTGGAAAATTAAATCATTAAGAGAATCATTGAGATATTCTGGGACAAATACATTTGAAGATGAATTTTGTAAAAGTTTTGCTTGCAATGGTCTTTATTTATGATCAAATTGCTGAAGGATATTTTAAGGTGCGATACGAAATGTATATCATTGTACGATATATACGTGCATACATCATTCTCTAAACGCAATTTCGGATCCGATATAACATAGACTAATAATTATAATCATGTTAAAATTTAGGACATTTATCAACTGAATGTCAACGAGAGAGGAACGCCATTTAAGGAAACAGTTGAAATTGATGACTTGGAAAAAACAGTGGTTTACAAAGTGCCATCGCATAATGAAATAAAGAAGACGGATGTTTTGGTTGATTATAAGAATGTATGTTGTTCATTTATCATATCATTTTTATACTAGAAAGACTACACACTAACTACATTGCCAATACCGTAATTTAAAGTTTATATGTGCGATATGTACGCCTACATGTATGTACGCATAACTAGTTTTGTAATTTTCTTGAAAGAAATTTTCTTTATATGAATAAAAAGATTGAATGGTCTTTCACATATCGGTCTTTCACATATCGACCTACATCTCTTTTAGACACATATGTATGTTTTAAGGCTGGCTTGCAGGATGTGGCATGTTGTACGCGATTCTTAGTCTGGTGTTTGTAACTGAGTACATGTGTGTAAAGTGTCTATTTGAAATTCTGTTTGTATAACTGCATGATAACAGAAATACTGGCATTGACGGTCGTTTTCTTGCGCTAGAATACAATCATCACATGCGACTGCGTACCTAATTTTAAATTTTACTGCAAAACTTCGATATGGAATTACCAGGTTTGTTTAAAGACATTGGCTTGAGCGGTATCAATACCCCAACCACAGAATAGGGAAATGCAGCTGAAGGGCCTTCAGGGTCGTCCCCTTTGATGTTTATGTGCCCGTGTATTTCGCTTTGCCACCATCTTCTTAGACAGCCGACATAAACATTACAGCGATAACAAGGAGAACAGTAAAAAATTACATACATCTTTCAGATACGCTTACAAATTTTTAACCTTTCGCAAGTTTGGAGAAAATACAGGTATGGTCTTTATTCGGTTAATAACATGGCTTAAGTCCCTATTTATTTATCTTATTTTGCGACTTTCAGGTCCGCTCCTGGCATGGCATGTTGCAGCGACTTGTATTTAAGTGTATTTCTTCGAATTTGTATAAGCTTGTCAAGTTATAATTTTGATATTTTTACCTATTATTGTGTTTGACTTAACATAAATATTATTTTTATTATCTGTACGATCTTGCATCTCTCAGTTACGAGTGACTTCTTCATCTCTCCCAAGGGTGTCAAAACTCTTCTTTGTAGCTACAAAAATGTTATTTATAATCTTTTTATTTTAATGCGCGGAGTAAATTTAACTGATTCTTTTAAACAAAATTCAGAGAGCTATGTTTAATAATGAGTTTGAACTAAATTAGTAGCTAAAACCACCTAGCATCTGCTGGGCGCATACTGCTAGGCATACTGCCAAAACGCATGATCTTAATTATTTAACTATGTCTCACTCAAGAATATTTTACTGGACTCATTTGCATGTATTGCTTTCTACAAGATTTATAAAAAAGCTGCAGTTCAAATTTGAATACCTCCTCTGAGTACACTTCTGAATGATTTGATAATTTAAACGACACAAGATCTTATACGCTTAGAAACTTTAGGATGTAATTTTTGATCTACCATTGCGCAAGACCTGGTAATTCAAGTCAAGTTGTTTTCTTCATCGTGTAGTTCTAAACAAAATGCGCAGTTCTATATCAGTTTCAACAATCCGAAACATAAATTGATAACCATTTCCAAGTCAAAATTAAAAGCTTGGTAGCACCGTTACAATGCATTTTAGTATAACATTAATACTAGAAATACATGCATGCATGCAAAACCCCTCGCCTTAATATATCAAAGATGCAACTATATTTTTGGAACATGAAGTATTCTCAGGATTGTTGTCATAGCAACACGCTGACACGGCAGTTTTTGATAATGCGTTCTATATTTTTTAAATAACCATGAAAATAATGAAAGAATTATCAGTTTTAATGAAAAAATACTTAATTGTTTAAATGTCTGTTGTCCGAATGTCATTATGCGTAGTGTGAACTTTGGTACGGTATGAAATACAATTTATTTTGCTACATTATTAAAACGTTTTGACGAATATCCATAAACTATTAAATCATTGTTTTGCAATAAAAACCATTTCAAGCCATGCATTTTTTATTAAAATAGCTACGGTCGTATTTTTTACCTGTAAATTATTTTCACACTTACAATAAAACTACAGTCTTGCTTCTACAAAACAAAGAAACGTAAACTTCGAAATTAAAATGTGGAATCATTACGGCTACTGAGTAGTCTGCCTGAATATTGCTACCTTTTATGTACGTTTCCGTTCTTGTTTCCTTCTGTTGGCGCGTTTTTTCGTCGTCTTTTCCGTATTTTGATTTATTTTTATTGGTTTTTAATTATTTGGATTTGTTTCCCTATAGATTTCTTGACATTTATTTTAAAAAACCCTCGGAATTCAATGACGTGAGCATAAAGGCCGATGACTTTGGCATCTCAGAATTAGCAACCCTCGCCCCGGGCTTCGCCCATGTAGCGCTCCGCGCTGCGGCTCGGGGATATCCTGCTTAATGATCAAATTAGTTCAAAATGTACTTAAATTAGTGCAAACATTTTACTGGTTTTGTCGATGTTTTAAAATGATTAAAGTGGATGGTATCAAGCCGTGTTAATATAGGAGTTCCTAGAAATGCTGATCAGTTCATTTGGTAACGTTGAGGAACTCAATTCCACAGTATTTTTTGAGAAGTTCCTCAACAAAGTCCCAACTTCCTATCAAAATATATATGCCAGTCTAAGTTGGATAAGCCGATCAAATGCAGTCTTACCCGTAGGACTCGCAGCACATTTTAAGAGGAAGTTGTAAAGTTTAACAGGAAGTTGTTAATTTTTGAGGAATATCTCAAAAATCAAATGAATTCCTCAACGTTACCAAATAAACTGATCAGCATTTTTAGGAACGCTTCTGCCGGCACGGCTGTAAACAAGGTCCTCATGCAGACTACGTGCACGCATGTGTCATTGTAATATCCCTAGTGATGCTATAATTTATATTACATTGACATAATACACTGTTCTTATTGAGCAATTTTTTACTTTTTTTTCCTTCAATTCTTTGTCCAAAATAGGATTAAATACACTCATTAACAATTAAGAAACATAATCTAGATGTCATTTTGCAAGAAAAATCACTTCAATAAGAGAATGTACGTATTCCAGCAGCCCATCAGCGATTTCAAAAATCGAATAGACTTTGAGTACATTGAGGATTATTTTCAACACAAATTTATTTATTATAGAGAGGTGGTAGACACAGGGTGGTATATTAGAGTATGAAGTAGTGTTAGTGTGTATTTATTTATTTCTAATCACCCACAGGGGCATTTTGTAACAAAGATTCCTGAAAGAGAGGAGTGTTACATTAAAGTTTTTTCTGTGGCTGACGAACAATCAATTCAAGAGACAAAAAAAAATTTGGAGCTTGTCCAGGTAATGATGTTTAACATTTTCAGTTTTTTAGAGAAAGCACGCTGGTCATTTTTGCCTAGTTACGTAGGCTCAAAATTCCCAGTGCACTTCTTTAAAAGTAAATTTAAAATGAAATCTTTGCACCTATTAGGCTGCTAAATAGTTTTGAGTATTTAATTTTTCAGCAAAACCATAGTATTGACGACATATTTTCTTACACAACTTAATTCCATAGTATCGGTATGGCTTCATTTTTCCCTTGTTAAAGATTGCTAAGGAATGCAGGCAAAGAAATGCCGGCATCATGTCTGACACGCTTTTGCCTTACATTCGTTCATTCCTATAATTGCAATCGTAGTTCTTTACGTTTTATCGACTGTCATATGTTTATCACAAGCGTTATTTTGTATAAATTTCGCTTTTTGTCCTATATAGCGTGCTAAATCTCAGACGCCAAAAGCAACTGTTTCAGTCGAAACAGTTACCACCATGATGAAACCCATACGAAAAATTTCTCGTGAAGAGTTAAGCCCAAAAGTGTTAAATTTCTGTGGAAAGAATACTATTTACGAAGTAGAAGAGAAAATTGTTCCGCCGAAGAAAGGTGAGAGAGTCTTGCTTTTAAAGTGCCCATGACACGAAAATTTTTATTGCATAATGAGAAAGAGTATTTAAAACTGCAATAAAAGTTCTTTTCTACTTTTGCACTGAAACGTTTTGTTGATGAGATATTTCCAGTTTGAATATTTTGTTTTGTCGGCTAATAACGTCAAACTTTGCATAATGAGGCATCAGAAAGTAGATTTTAAAGTTGTTTTCCTATAAAAAGACCACGTGCAACATTAATGGGATGCTTATGTTTGTCCTTAATCTACATATCCTTTCAATATTACGAGAATTTTGCTCATTGAAGACATAGATAACTGGTATTCAACAGCAACTCATAATGCAAAGTGTGACGTAATTAGCCGACAAAACAAAAAATTCTCATCAACAAAACGTTGCAGCCCAGACGTTTAAAAGAACTTGTATTACAGTTTTAAATACTCTTTCACATCATGTAATAAAAATTTTGGTGTCATGGGCACTTTAACGACCGCATTATGTATGAAAAAATTTGGGTTGATGTAGGCTACGTCACTTTATTTTCGCGTTGTTGTTGTTGAACTACCGGCTACCAAAAGGCGTTATTTTGAATATTATGTTATGCTTTCATGACGTTTACCCAGTATTGATGTAAAATGGAAAAATACACAGCTGAAGGGTAAAAAGACACTTTCAAGGCGTATTATTACAGTGAGGAAGTCTCCAGCGAACACTAGTTGAGTGCAAATTACTGATTACACCATGAAAGTGCAAAAATAACTCTTCATTCAAGGTGTATTATTACACTCGCAAAGTATTCCTTGAACTCTGACTAATTGTAACTGATCACGGAAATATTTTAATGCTAATTTGGAAACTGTGTGCAGACCACCACAATGTAAAATTTTCCTTTATCACATTGCTACCTTAATTACTATGCAGCTAGTGTCTAATCAATTTTACCGACAGTGGTTTTTAAACGTTTACCATAATTTTTCAGTGTAAATAAGTTTCAAAAATAGCATTGTAATATTCATGTTAGGTGCTCAACACAGATGTGG
The DNA here is from genome assembly GCA_963855995.1 of Muricea muricata. Lineage (NCBI taxonomy): Eukaryota > Metazoa > Cnidaria > Anthozoa > Malacalcyonacea > Plexauridae > Muricea > Muricea muricata. The sequence continues at coordinate 54,326 of CAWLCR010000058.1, read as the reverse complement.
TTCCAATTCTGCCAACCAACTAATAATTTTTGTGTAATTTTTGCTGTGCAATTGATGCCCCTCACATGCACAATTGATCTTTCACATGTGAGGGGTTTCATATGCAACCTGATTTCAGGGTCTTCATCTCCGCTATCCGCGCTACGGCGAAGACCCTGACACAGACTGGTCACGTGGCACCCTAATTTTGGGTGCTTGACATTCGTACTTAGCAGGGGTAGGTTGGCCCAACAATGTTGCATGATGTTGGCTTCGTTTGAACAGGCCTTTACATTACAACAGCGTGATAAAAACACAAAAGAAAGCAAAGATACGGTTTTAGAGTCAGATGACTTCCCGCTTCGTCGGTCTCCCTTGTTGTTTGACAATAATTTGTGATAACGTGTTTTTACCTACCCCTGCTAAGTACGAATGTCAAGCACCAAAAATTTGGGTGCAACGTGACCAGCCTGTGTCATGCAGGGTCTTCGCCATAGCGCGGGTAGCGGAGGTGAAGACCCTGAGAATCAGGCTGTTTCATATGTACATAAGAAATGATGATACAACCTGTGAAATTGAAGGCAAATTTAACATGTGAAATTTCTAAACTTCACGCGTAAATGATAATTTTAACACGAGGATATGTCATTTCCACATGCATTCACATGTAAAATTTTACGTGAATTTTACGTGAAGACTAGAGAGAGAGAAAGAAAGAAAACAAATCAAGTTTTGAAAAATCTCACCCTCTAACAACCCAAGCATTTTTAATTTACCATTGCTAACTAACATAATTATGTTATCATATCTATGGTATGGGATAACCAAAAGTTGAAACGTTTATATACTGTAGATATTTTCATAAATGGTGTGTAATTCAATATGACGACAGAATAAAAAATATTGCCTTTTTCGCTTTACCCTTTGCACATTACATATTTATTTTGACCATTTACATATTATTTTGACTATTTCTAATCAGTGTTTTGATCGTTTGAATAAAATGCACGTTTTTTACAGATTCAATGCACAAATGTGTAGGTAACTTTACTTTCGCTCATTTGGAAACTTGTGCGGTAGTAAATATTACATGTCCCAACATTCAGCAAAATTTTGACTGATAAACATGCAGCCTAAAAACGTAAATGGATAGATTAAAATAAAGGCTAATTAACATTAACGATATTTAATGGCGTATTGCATGCTTTTATTTAGGAATGCGGATTGTGAAGAGAGCACCTGCTCAAGTCAACTACACAATAGCCGCAAGCTCAGCGCTCAGTAAACAAGAAATTCAAAAAGCCTTGCCAAATGGATACTTGACTTGTAAAAAACCACTACAGTTTATGAACGACTCTTTGGCTTGTCAAGCAAAAATTAAAAAGGGCGAGAACAAAAGACTAATGCTTGGATGTGGACTTTATCCCATCACATGCAGGTTTGTATGTAGTTTTCATTGATAGTAATTAAGCTTACGCCTTGGATCAATATACACGACACAATCGTCGCATAAGAGTGACGCTGGGATGTATGGAAACGATTTTTTGAACCGCAACTTTCACTCATCATTTCAATGATGAACTCGGAAATGTGACATTTTTATGTGTGCTAACTCGATCACATGCACCACGGAACCAGGGTACGAACTCGTTTGCGAATGGTGAATGACATATACACAGAGCAAAATTTATAATCATGCAAAATATCTAAAAAGCTTATCACTACAGTCTGTTTTTTCCAAAAGGAAACTTCATCTGGAAGACAAATCTAGAAAACATTTTCGCATTTTTGTACTTAAGGAAGAAAAGGGAGAGAGTGGGTGTTTAAATAGCATCTATTCTTTTCTTTGTTTAGGTTCTTTACCTAAAATCTATTTTTGTGCTGGCTGGCCAAAAATATTTTTGATCTTTTGTTAAGTAGGCAATTTATTTATTTTTTCTCTTCCAAAATACTAAGTTTTTCCTCTAACATAAATTACATCGTTTAGATCCTCCCGTGTAAGAAATAGATTTTTTATTAGTGACAAATTTATGGTGAAATATGCTTTTGTTTTGTTTCAAGTCCCAAACATATTTCGAGAGGTCTGTTTCGCTTGAATATTTTTGTGGAAGAAAGATTTGATATGTTTCCTGTATCGCTCTTTAAGTGTGCTCGAAGTCATGCTAATGTAGTACTTTGTGTCCCGTGCGTTTCTTGTGCTGATGGTTGTTTTTTATACAATATCTATCCTTAGTCTTGCAGTGGATATGCTTGCCTGCTCCCACAGTTGCAGTTATCTGTGGTAATGTACTGTAGCTGGCTTTTCCTTATTAATTATGCGTGATTGTGTTCTGGCTTGTAATAATTGAGTTAACGTTACTCATGCAACCGTAGCTGACTTAACTGTGTTCCTATTGAAAATTTTGTGTAACTTGCGGCCTGCGGGTAAGTGTGTGTCTACAAAATGAAAAAAACTGCGTGTAATGTTTGTCTTGATGTTCTTGCGTAATGGAGGGTTAAACCAAATGATGTTGCATTATCTGTACCTGCATGGTTGCTGTGCTTCTTGCTTGTGCCTGAAGTTGCTATTTCCTATAGTGTATTTTGATATATTTGTGCAGTGCATTTGATATATTTATGCCTTTGATATATATGGAACATTTCTTTACAATGCACTTCCGAGCAGAATAAAGAATGCTACAAGTTTGTCAAATTTTAAGCATCGTATCAAAAATCATTGTTTCTAGGCTAGTATGTAATTGTGTTGTAATCATATTCCATATGTAAATAGTTTTCCACAATATTTTAATTATGTAATGATAGGTATGACTTAAGTTTTTATCATATGCAGGGCCCCTATATAAGGATACTATTTGGGCTACCCTGCTAAAATATTTTTTTCTATAAAGTTACTCCATACAATGGCTTTTGGTTTTACTTCTTTTTCTAATCCTCTGAACATTATATTTATAGCGTATTTACTGAAATAAACTCTTTAAGAAGAAGAAAAGATATGTTTGCAAGGGTCGCACCCAATTTAAAGGTCCCGTCAAATAAACGAAGAACGTAACTCTCGGGGGGAAAACTCTATGAGGCCAGCTCAATGTCTCATCCAACTGTACTCCCAGAAGTTTAACGCATGAAAATCTCACCATTTGTTAACAAACTTTGGCTGTGATAGATGTGTTGCAGAGATGAAAATAAGTTGCAAAATAGTGTAATTTTATAAAACTCCTGCAAGATTGTTAACAAGACATTTAAAAATGCTTGTAAATGTTTGGGAGAAACAGTTTATTAGAAAACAGATATTCTTCAGGATTGCTACAGAGATAATAAGCAATATACAGTCAACTCTCGTTATAGCGGACACCCTGGGGACGGCCATTTAGTGTTCGTAATACCGAGAGTCCGCAGTAACGGGGTGCGAAATAAAATTTCCAAATTTCAGTGTGTAGAATGTAAGTAGTAAATAACAGTGTTTTTGGTTTAAAATGTGTAGTTTATTATAACATATAGTCGAGGTTTACTGTGATAAACAAGCTCAAAGTACAAGCCAAAATTAAGTAAAAATTGTATCTATATATGGAACCTCCAAAGTACTCCAAAGTACCTTCCGCAAATAAACAGAAATACAATATGTCGCTAAAAAGATAATTTACTTTCAGTTGTCATGACGTTGTGTTATACTTAATAATAATTCTTCCAAGGACAATGTGTCCGTTGTGTTGTCCGTTGTAACGAGAGTAGAACAATAAAAATGTTTGTTGGGGACCGCATGAAGTGTCCGCAATGCCGTAATAGCGAGAGCCCGTAATAGCGAGAGCTACTGCAATATAATTTATAATAGGTTTCGCCGGGGATTTACAAAGTGTCCTTAATAGCGAGGTGTCCGTAGGGCGAGAGTTGACTGTAACTTGTAATATTGACTTCTGCCTAGGTATCAATTTTCATTTTTGATAAATATGAAATCCCTGCAAGCCTAAAGCCGAACTGCTGTATGTTCATTATTAGCTTATCCTAACTTAAAGTCAATCATGCCTCCGGGAAAGCTAGCAGTGTACATGTACAGAAGGACCAATTTTGTGCAGACATTGAATTTCACATTTAAAATACTAAGCAAAAGCTCTAAATAACACTCAAAATCAAAATCACTAAAGTAATACTTTGCAAAAAAGTTAGATTCAATACAAAAACATACTAAAAGACCAGTTGTCTACTCCACAAGTCTTTAACGAAAGAAAGTCATATAAGAAATAGTCATACATTACAGCAGAGAATTGCATAACAGTAACTTATTATATTGCTAGTGGTTTGTTTTTTACGACCTATAAAACAGCATGCATAATCACAAAAGGATACACATTCTCATGTCTAACAAGTATGGTTTTTTTGAAAATGTAGAAATACTTTGATTGAACAAGTCAAAATGTTTTTGTCTGCGCCTGATAAGCCAAGTAAATTCATTATCAAAGATTGTTTCACATAAGCAATTCTTCATAGTATTGCATGCAACAGCCTTTCCAAATCAATGTACTTTTTAGCTGTAATTGTTAATTTTTTAAACTCACTACAATTGCACATTGAAACTAAATTGGGTATTTGCCTGGTTGATAAATTATGATTACAACAATGAATTTAAAAATCTATCTTATCACTGCTAATTTTCCAAAATATATAAAATGTTGATGTATATTTCTTACCAGCATTTTTTTTTGGTTAAGACTCAACAGCAGCAGGGGGGTGGGGTGGTGCTGGTGACACTATGCTATTCCAATTAAATACAAATTCCTTAATTAATACCCTTTTTCAATACAAAAAAACTGGTAATCATTGAGCAATATAATTACATCAAATATTGAGACAAATAATGAAACAAATGTCATTACAAAGACAAGGGCGGACATGGCAAGTAGAAAATGTTTGCATGACTGGCATAACATGGCCGTGAGGCATGAACTAGATGTAAATTTATTAAGTCAAATTAAACCTGATATATGCCTCGTATGTAAAATAACCACAATTTGCCCAATAAATAAACCATGAACAGCCATAGCAGCTCAATTTAAAATTCAAAATAACTTTATTACAATGTCATAGGTTAGGAATTTCAAAAGAATAAAATCTAACCAATGAAGTTGCTTTGAAGGTATTTTAAAATGTAAATATATCCAAGAATGAGCTGTGGTAATTTATTTTGACTTACGCTAGATCCGCCACTACTTTATCCCATTTATGTATAGTGATTAAATATGTATTTTCCTTAATTTTCTTCATGAAATTATTAATGATGTTGACAAATATAAGTAAAAAAACATGACTGAATGATATATCTTCTTCAGAACTTAATGCTATTATTTTGAAAGAAATTATCACTTACGCCAAAATTATATACGCCAAAATTCTCATAAAATCAACAACAAACAGTTAAGACCTACCTTAGAATGACAGTTCTTGAACGGATCACTCCAACACTTCCATAACTAGAGACTCTTCAGATATGGCATATCTGAAGAGCGAAATAAGCATATTCTGCCAGGCGTCTCGCTCATTCATCGCGTCCTCCCCATAATTCCTCGCGCAGTTATATCTTGCATATATCAAATTACTTAATTAATATGTACGCTTCTACTTTACACTAAGAGACGCCTGGGTACGAGGCTGTTAGAAGTCCAATAATCGATCCACGCATACTGACGAAACCGATCAAAACGTCCACTCCTTAAAATCTTTATCGAGCGATTATTTTGTAAGAATCTAGCCCACTCTTTTCACTTTACGTTTAAAAACTCCGCAATAGTGATCTATTTTCGAAAAAGTCCAGTTGACCGTGGTTTGCATCAGTTTAACAAAAAAAGGCGAAAAAACTGTTTTTCGTAATACTAATGCTGATGTTTTTGCCCGGTTTCGACGCCATCTTGGATTCTTCTATTTGGAGTCACGCGCGCTAAGTATACCCCAGCAATCTAGGTCCTATTTATCTATGGCTACCTCAGCCATATTTTTCACTGCCCGGTACTTTATGTAAAATATACTAAATAAAACTTGATGCTGCCAGATGGCTAGATTGGAAAGAAAGGTTAAATAGAGCAATATAGACACTATAGATGAAGTTTGAACAAAAAGATATTGGAGCTAACGTTTCGTTGCTACCTGCCATATCTTCAGGGCATTGTGAAATTATTTTACAAACGGTTATAAAATTTGAACTTGAACAGGCAAATCAAAAACTCGAAGCCTTGGGGCATACAAGGCATTTTTTTGTATGTGTGTGAAATTTATGATTGTTTCCACTAGAATTCGCCATGCAGAATGCATTTTTTTTTGTTCAATGTGCAATTAAGTAAAAATAACAGGAAACATGATAGAAAATTTCATTGTGGACGCAATATTTAGTCTAGTGGAAAAGAGTTTTAAATTTCAAAAGAAAACCACTGGTATGCCCCGAGGTTTGGAGGTCAGGGATTTCAAATGACTCGTGCATAACGACGGAACAAATTAGAATAAAATCATTAGATTATATGCAATAAAAGTTTGATAAATTTAAATGAAATTTAAATGAAAAATGATGCACTGATCGACAAAGTCAATTACTTATCATTTCAAATTTATTTCCAATGAACATTCTTTAAGTTATTACCTCACACCTATTTAAAGCTTTATTTGAATACACAGTGCAGACCAAACATCACAATAAAGTAGGAGTTAACAGTTTTATTTATCATGAAACATAATATTGCCAGCTTGGTTTTAGTGATATTTTCATTACGGAAGTTTAGTACTGCACGGTCGTCTTGCAAAATTAAATGGATATAAATTGATTTTGGGCCACACAAGATACCTACCACGACAGTATACAAGATTTGACAGGCGCTTCTCAGAATACATCCTTCCCTTCCTCCCCTCTACAATTTCTTCGCACGCCTCAATACTTCATATAAGCCTAAATATAACAAGCGTCTGTGTACAACGCATTTCAAACTAAACATCTTGTAATTATTAATGAGCTTAATTTATGCGTTTTAGTTAAGATTTGAACATTTTCAAGAAAAATTAAACTATTCTTATTTAGAAAAATACAAGTACGCCTAACTCATAACTTACCATCAAACTTATAAATTTGAAGCATTCAAATTTCGTGCACAAACCAGTTTTAATCCTTTCCAAAATTCGCACCCTTCAAGGCTTTAAACATTTTAATTTAAGATTTTTTTGTTTTATTATACATCATAAGCACTAATTAAGCAAACTTTATTCATTAAAGAACTTTTAACTCGAAGCCGCTCCGCGAGATTGAAAGCCGTTTTAAAATTTCTACTTTTTATATATACACAAAGCATCTCTAAATAGACCAGCTAATTAGTTTTGTTTGCGAAACATAAAACTGCACTCAATGATATGTTGGCAGAGGTAAACTAACAATTACAAATTACCTAAAAACTCACCAGTACATTCTGTTTAAACTTGCAGGTACCAAGCAATTTGCAGTCAACTAGATAAACAAGAAAAAAAGGAACTAAACGTTAACGGCCTAAGTCGTCGCAAGGATCTTGCAACACAAGTTCCTTTTTACGTTCACGTTGACATCAAGTGTGTTCAAGAACACAAATTCACCATTTCTTGGTGCTGTGACGCACTATGTGTTGATGTCCGTAAAGATTTACGTGGCTGATTGTTGACGCAGACGTTTGATCTTGTCTTCTTTACTATATAACCATATACAAGGAAACCATTGTTATTTGTATTATTTGTCATTTATATAAGTGATAAAATCTTGCTAATTAATTAAATGATACATGATAGTTACATATCAAAACAAAAAATTTGTATGATAGAATTTGGGGGTATTATAAGAATTAAAAACTTATATTAACATAGTTGACGTCATCGGTTCAAGTAATATATAAACGCACCATTTTCAATTTTTTTAAATTTCTCCCAGTACGTGGGCTCATATTTTCCAGTAGACGTCCCATAAAAAAGGGAATATTTGCATTTCACCGGTTGCTAAGTGAGAAAAAATGGGGCAAAAATTGCTAACGTTTAAAGTCATAACATGTCCCACATTTAGTTAGTTAGTTAGTTAAGGCATTTATTTAATCACGATATAAAGATACAGCAAAAGCTGATAGGGTCGTGAATATATCTACGCATATATATAATATATATATATATATATATACATATATATATATATATATATATATGTATATATATATATATATATATATATATATATATATATATATATATATATATATATATATATATATATATATATATATATACATATATATATGACGCCCTGCGCATGTCCGCATGTGTTGGTTGTGTTGCCTTGTAACGCGTGCGCTTGGTGAGAGCAAGTTCACGTGTATAAGTGTAATGCAGCTACATGTGTAGATGTCTACCAAGCTGCACTGATGAGGCGTGGAACGCCGAAACATGCATGTCTGCAGATTGTACTATATATATATATATATATATATATATTTTTTCACATGCTTTAATACGTTTGAAGCTGATCTGACTTTATTAAAAAACATACTAAAATTGAAACATAAAACTAATAAAAAAACGTTGTGCTGAATTTTCGGCTGCTAGCTGCTAGCCTTTTTCAGAACAAATATGGCAAAGGTTTAGTCTGAGTTGCTTTTATACTGTCCGTCTTTTATATCTATTGTCTTTAACAAAGGTAAATAGCAGCTGGGGAACTCTACGTGCACATTAACAGACTCCTTATCCGATACTGAGTCCCATGCCTCCAGGAAAAGTCTCTTTTGTTGGTCCATTACACCTTTTTCAAGGATTTTTACATCCGTTTTTGCTACATCATGTCCCGTGCTTTCTGCATGGTCTTTTATTGCAGAAGTAATCTTTCTCCTTACTCCAGGTTTATGTTCTAGCCAGCGCGAACACCAACATCTCTTCGTCTGACCGATATATGTGAATGCACAAGACTTGCATTTGAATTTGTAAACAATTGCTTTTTTGCGTGTTTCTTCAAGCATGTCTTTAGGTTTTTGAAATACATTAGCCAGAGTTCGCACTGGTTTGAAGGCCGTGCGGATACCATACCTCGTCAAAATATGCTTTACTTTTTCAGCAAGACCTTTTATATACGGAATGCAAGTGGAACCCCGTTGCTTATCAGCCTCGCCGTCACAATTCAGTGAATTTGTATTACGTGCGCAAACTTTATCAACAAAAGCCGTCGTTTTAGCCGTCGTGCGCAAACTTTATCAACAAAAGCCGTCGTCACACTGTAAATTTAAAAGGGCTGAAACGACCCCAAAATTGGGGGATAAAACGTTGACCGCAAAATAGGTCTTTTTTTGGGGTCAAAACAGCACCTATGAGGCGGCGGCCCCTGAGGGGCGATTCGGCTCTTCTAGTATAGGGCCATTTTAACTCTGGTGAAGGGCCAAAATAGAAAACTACACTGCCGTTTTGGTCTTTAGGTGGGGCTGTTTTGGAAAATATCGGGGCTATTTTGGAGAAGAAAAAAGTCAAATTGGCTCTCATTCAGAGGCATATCAGCCCCAAAAAGTACTCATATTGGGAGCCATTTCAGCTCCTGAGATAGAGGGCCATTTTAGCTCTTCTGTGGCGACGTTTTGACATTGATAGGGCTGAATTTAAAAAGTCGACTCCGCCCCTAAAAGTACTGTTGTAAGGGCCGTTTCGGCTCCTAGAATAAAGGGCCATTTTAGCTCCACTATAGAGAGGTTTTGAAATTAATAGGGCTGAATTTAAAGAGTCGATTCTGCCCCTAAAAGTACTGTTGTCACAGCCGTTTTGGCTCCTAAAATGGAGGGCTATTTTGGCTCCACTATAGCGACGTTTTGAAATTAATAGGGCTGAATTTAAAGAGTCGATTTTGCCCCTAAAAGTATTGTTGTTATAGCCGTTTCGGCTCATGATAATGAGGGCCGTTTTAGCTCCACTTTAGCGACATTTTGAAATATGTGGGGTCGCGATTAGAAATAGTCGATTCTACGCCGCTTTAGATGTCATGGGGCTAAAAAGTCTGCTTTCTTAAACAGCTAAGGTGTCGAACGTTAGGCTGTATCAATCGAAAACTAAATAGTAAATTGCAATATGCTAGCGCTGTTTCTACAATATAACAGTAATATGATAAAATCTGGACCATTTAATTAAGAAGGATCATACGAACACAGTTAAAATATTCTTTTTAAGACATATATTAAAAGCAGACAAAATGTCAATTGCAAAATGTTCTGATTGAGTTATACTGTATTATGTATAATAAAGTACAAAGCATGGTTAAGTGTGCTAATAACTTGCCTCTAAATTTACATTGAGATCAACAATATAGGATGCAACAACAAAACGTTGGACAACATTTCGTTGCACACAGCACAGACAACTGAATTTAGGAAAAAAAGTACATCATATAGAATCATGTACATGATCATACTGTCTCTGTGATACTGTACAAAATACAGGTATTCAAACTTGCCAGCAAGACAATGGGAGCATCAACACGCACTGCATTACTGGTGATGGTACGAAATGGTTGTCCTCCAATACATGGCTGTGAATATACATTCCAATATGCCAACATACTGCCATAAATAATTATACAGGATGAGGCTGTGCCAGAAACTCGTCAAGATTTTCAGACTCCTAAAGATGTTAATATTAAATGTTGTTAACATACACAGTATTAACACAGTCACAGTGGATGGCATAGCCATAGGGATTACATGTATTACAGGAAGTATCGTACGTATTATGCAATAAGAAAAAATCTGCGAGGTATAGGGGTTTGTGATTATTACCTACACAGGAATTGCATCACATTGATGCTTAACTGCCCAACAAAGAAAATAGAACTTGAACCCAACACCCTGCCAGAACACAGCAAACTTTCCTACAAGTGAAAGGGGTGAATTTTACCTTGAAGATTTAATATATGTTTGTTTTGTGTAATGAACTATGCTTGGCAAAAGTTAAATTTGTTTAGACGTAAAAGTTTAGATCAGACATTATTGTACATACCATCTGTTATACTGCATACCATATAGGGCAGTTTAATTCGTTTTGTCCAGGTTGGGATTTGAGCTAAAATTTTGCAAAGGAAAAGAACAACTAAAATACCCACAAATACCAGCTACATGACTCCATAGTTTAAACTCTTCAACATCCATGACACAATTGAATTATACTTATAGATATTCCTTTTTAGGATGTGCAGTTTATTTGTGCAATCAGTTACGTATTGGTATCATACAAGTTGAAAATATAGAAATAGACAATTCTGTATGCACATGCACCTCACATGTTTTTGTGAAAACCTATAGTAATTACTACAGTTTTAAGTTTCTCCTGAGGCTTTTCTGCATGTGGTGGGCTTTAGGGATACCATTATCTTACAACAAAGACCTTCAAACAGCTTATTGCCTATGTATTTTACAATACTGTATATACTTATACAGTGTATGGAGAACCCATTAAGGGTCACAGTTTTGTCATTCTTATGCTGTTTGTTACCATCATTAAGATTCATTCAAAGTTGATTCATACAATATACTGCATGTATTCTATATTATTTGTGTAAATGCTTCTTAAATAAGTGGTCAGGATAAATCAAGTCATATATAAAATAGACAATTTCTTAATGATCCCAGCTCTAGCTGCAAATTTGGAAATCTGGCAAAGAAATATGTAAAGCTGTATATAGATCTGTAGCAGAAGATGGAGGATAGGGTGGTTGTTCATGAATTTCTCTCATCTCACTTAAGTTGGTACTTTTTTTCAATCATGCATGTTGTGTGCTGCATGTATGGAAAGCATCATGCATGTTATGTTGTGCTCCATGTATGGAAGAATATCAAGAATCAGATTTCTAATCTGTACAGTTCTGTTCCTACACAAAATCTTCGCACCTGCACATCGTGTTTAGGACTGTGTTCCAAAACATGAAATTGTTCTGCCCAACAGCCCTGCAAATTCCCAAAGACTTGTGTAGCCCATGTATATCATAGTACAGACCATAGAAATACAAATTCAAAATATATTTCCAAAACAAATATACACGTTCAAGCAATTGTAATATTTTAAGATTATAATGCATGTAATGTAGTTTTATAATACAAACTATCATGTGATTTTACTGATTTACATGTCTTAAAAATACAGTATAAATACAGCATTCTGAAATGTGGAACACTGCCATACCAATGTATGAAGTATAAAAATGAGCAAACTAAATGAAGGTCATTGAAGCGAGTGATTTGAAGCTATGCCACAGAGCGTGCTTTGTATTATTAATATATGTTTAACAAATAAGCATCTGGGAATCTAATACAGCTGCCTTGTCGCGCCAAATGCAAATTTTAAATCGGCGCACTGTTGGCTTAATCTCAATATCAAAATCTAATTTCAAGTCCGAGTCACTATGTAAGACCTTGTATGCAAATAATGTATAACATCATCGTTTACTTCAAATATTGTCGCGCCAAATTCAAATTTTATCCTGGCGCACATTCTCAAAATATTCATGAACGTAGGATGAGAAATATTTCATTTTAAATTGGCCTTATCTATACATAAAACATAACTATATTCTCACCTTAGTGTTACGCATCCATCTCCGATGTGATCCTCTTGAAAATTACTCTTTAGCTTGGTTAAAAAGCATTTTGTTTGACGTAAACGATTCAAAATATGAATTTGAAAAATATGGCCGCGAGAAATGCCGAGGTGTGGTGACACTATCCCGCGAAGCTTTGCGCGTTGCAATACAGTAATTGGACACCGGCCAGTCGATCAGCACACGCGTCTCGCAATGTGACAATATAATTATTACAAATTTCAGCCTAAAGTTTGGATGTTGTGTGTGTTTAAATCTCATAGAACGTATCGGACCTTCTATAAATGCGCATTACATGTCAATGCTATATCACGCGATGTCAGTATCGCGCTTTGCGTCAAAATATCTGTAAATTAATAAACGTTTAATATACATGTTTATAAGTCGATTTATTATATAAAGTATTAGGTCACTAAGTTCACGCTCGATTTAACACGGAAATCGAGTCGATCAATTTGCAAACGAATGCTAGGATGACAATTTATAGGGCTAATACACTTAAAAGATACGCTGAGGGTCGCTTATATTCGCTTTAATCTGAGGGCTATTTTGCTCTGTAGGGCCGATTTAAAATCCGATGGGCTATATTGGAAAATGACAGCGTCATTATGGCAAGTGTCACGTCGAATCACTCAAATGGGCCAAAATGACAATTATATAGGGCTGATACGTACACGATCAGGGTCGTTATAAAGGAGCCGAAATAGGTCTAGGTCTGAGGGCTATTTCGCTCCATGGGGCCGATTTAAAATGCGAGGGGCTAAATTGGAAAATGACAGTGTCGTTATGGCAAGTGGCACGTCGAATCACTCGAATGGGCCAAAATGACAATTATATAGTGCTGATACGTACACCATCAGGGTCGTTTTAAAGGAGCCGAAATAGGTCTAGGTCTGAGGGCTATTTCGCTCCATGGGGCCGATTTAAAATGCGAGGGGCTAAATTGGAAAATGACGGAGTCGTCATGGCAAGTGGCAGGGCCAAATTGGCTAATCTGTAGAGCTAAATGGGCTTGTGGATGTCGTTTCAGACTTTGAAAGCCAGAACGGCTTTTGGGTAAGGCCAAAACAGCTTTAGCCCTCAGGGAGCCAAAACGAAATTTGGGGTCGTTTCAGCTCTATTAAATTTACAGTGCATTTAAGCTTAAAACTTGCTTGACCCTGTTTATTTCGTCCTTTTGTAAATCGTTATCCGATGGAATACTTTTTGCTCTATCCATTAAAGTTTTAACTACTGTCTTTTTATCGTTCTTTGAACAGTGCGAATCAAATGCTGAGTACTTGTCCGTATGGGCATTCTTTCGAAACACTTTTACCTTAAAGGGAAATGGCAATATTTTTTTTTATCAGATTATTGATAAAAAGCTTTGAAGTATTTGTAACATCCATTGTTAATTTTTTGGTAACATACTTAGTTTCTGAAATATTGAAGGAGATTGATATTAGTCATCCGCCATCTTGTTTTATAATTAGATCTATTTTACCGACGTCACAACCTGGGTTGGCTGTGTAAAACTTGCTGTGAATTAGTTAAATCTCACTGAAATTTTTTTCTACACTTTGCAATTTACTTAGGAAGTATATACATACAAAATCAGTTGGATTTCAACATTCAGCATACTTGTTAATCGCTTTTTAAAAAGAAAAAACAGTTACCCAGGTTGTGACGTCATGGGGTTTTTGAATATCCAAGATGGCGGATGAGTAGTGTCTTTGTCTTTCTTTGTCCTCTAGTATTTCAGAAACAAAGCATGTTATGAAAAAATTGACAACACATGTTACGATTACTTTAGAGGTTCTTGTCAATAAGCATATAAAAAAATATATTGCTGTTTCCCTTTAACCAAGCCAGCTGAATCTGTAATGACCTCTGTATCTAAAAACGCTATGGACTGTTCCCCATTAGGAGTCTGGAGTTACTAAGGAGTCTGTTAATGTGCACGTAGAGTTCCCCAGCTGTTATTTACCTTTGTTAAAGACAATAGATATAAAAGACGGACAGTATAAAAGCAACTCAGACTAAACCTTTGCCATATTTGTTCTGAAGAAGGCTAGCAGCTAGCAGCCGAAAATTCAGCATTTTAGTTGAACGTTTTTTTTATTTGTTTCATGTTTCAATTTTAGTATGTTTTTAATAAAGTCAGATCAGCTTCAAACGTATTAAAGCATGTGAAAATGTCTTCTACTGATCGCCCTGACAATATATATATATATATATATATATATATATTATTATTATTATTATTATTATTATTATTATTATTATTTAAATTCACCTGATGAGTGTGGCAAGCTCTGCTTGTCATACGGAACAAATTTGTAGTGGAAATAAAATTCATATGAAGTAACCAACTGGTTGTCCTTTATTAGCTCTACTCCGGTATTGAGCACTCTATTCATTCAATGATTCTAAATTTGATACTTGTGTATTCGATACTTGTGTATTCGATGTGCGGCGAAATCACTGCAATTCCAACGGTTACATCCCGCCTCAATTTTTGCATTCTCCATGCTTTAAATACATTGTATTCCAAATAAACTCCATTGCGTTGA
>CAWLCR010000058.1:0-39000 GCA_963855995.1 Muricea muricata | reverse complement strand
ACATAGTCATTCTGTCCTAGCTCGTAACTCTCTTGGTTGGGAATTATTAGAAAAACGCAGAGTTGAAATGAAAGCTAGAATTATGTACAAAACTGTCAATAAGCTAGCACCTAGTAGACTGTGTGATCTGTTTCAAAACGTCAACAAAATTAATGATTACAATTTAAGAGGCTCTTCTACAAGAGTTTATATCCCAATGCCAAAAACAGAATTCCTAAAACAAAGTTTCTGTTATGATGGAGCTAAAATTTGGAACCAGTTACCTGATGAAATAAAAAATTCGGCATCGTTGCCCACGTTTTGCCGTAAGCTTTCTTCCTCGACCTTTGATCTCTCTTAGTTTTAGTGTGCATTATATTAATTATTTATTTCATTTGTAATATTTTAGAAAGTAGTATAGTTTAATAGTAGTTATCACACCTCTTTTGTAAATCAGCATTTGCTGAAAAGAATTAGTGTGTTTAAATAAAGTCGATCATCATCATCATCATCATCATCATCATAGTAAAATGCATTGTAACGGTACTGCCAAGCTTTTAATCTTGACTTGGAAATGGTTATCAATTTATGTTTCGGTAACTAAGACAACAGTTAGGGGTAGTAGGTGTTAGGGTTACGGTTAGGGTTAGGAATAGGCGTTAGATTAAGATTAATGTTATGGGTTGGGAATACTTGGGGATAGAATCATATTAGTGATCAAAACATAAATTGGTTACCTGGAAAGGCTAGGGGTCATTGTATGTAATTTCTGGTTATAGTGTTTTTAATTGTAAAGACGAAATGAATAAAAATGTTCCGCATGATAATCATTGTAACAATGTACATGACTACTTATACATAAGCATACAGGGTGTATAAAAAAAGTAGACCCTTTCAAGTGGCCACAAGCTGTTGTATGTATTTGACACCTCTGAATTCTTTGAACAAAAAACAGGCTTTTTTATGAGCAGTTCTACATAAAATATGAAGTTCTAAATCAGTTTGTGTAGCCCCAAAAAAATTCCAAAAAAACCCATGGATTTGTTGGGTTTTTTAAACTGTATAAGAATTGTTGAAATTGATTTAGAACTGCGGGCATTTTCTTTAGAACTACACGTTAAAAAAAACTCTCCGACTTGTATTACAAGGTCTTGCGCAATAGTCAATAATTACATCCTAAAGTTCCTAAGTGTATAAGATATTGTGTCGTTTAAATCATCAAATCATTCGTTTAAAGTGTTCAGAGGTGTACTCAGAGGAGGTATTCAAATTTGAACTGCAGCTTTTTTATAAATCTTGTACAAAGCAATACAAATGAGTCCAATAAAATATTCTTGAGTGAGTTATAGTTAAATAATTAAGATCATGTATTTTGGCAGCATGCCTAGCAGTATGCGCCACGTCTTA
The DNA here is from genome assembly GCA_963855995.1 of Muricea muricata. Taxonomy (NCBI): domain Eukaryota; kingdom Metazoa; phylum Cnidaria; class Anthozoa; order Malacalcyonacea; family Plexauridae; genus Muricea; species Muricea muricata. Next base: position 37,614 of record CAWLCR010000058.1, on the reverse strand, counting down.
TGCTGGTGGTTTTAGCTACTAATTTAATTTAAACTCATTATTAAACATAGGCTCTCTGAATTTGGTTTAAAGAATCAGTCAAATTTACTCCGCTCATTACGATAAAAAGATTATAAATAACATTTCTGTAGCTCCAAAGACGAGTTTGAACATCTTTGGGATAGTACAGATAATAAAAATACTATTTATGCGAACTTAAACACAATAATAGGTAAAAATATCAAAATTATAATTTGTCAAGCTTATACAAATTCAAAGAAATACACTTAAATAGCTACTAGTCACTGCAACATGCCACGCCAGGAGCGGACCTGAAAGTCGCAAAATAAAATAAAAAAATACGGACTTAAGCCATGTTATTAACCGAATAGAGACCATACCTGTATTTTCTCCAAACTTGCGAAAGGTTAAAAATTTGTTAGCGTATCTGAAAGATGTATGTAGTTTTTTACTGTTCTCTTTATTATCGCTATAATGTTTATGTCGGCTAAGAAGATGGTGGCAAAGCGTCATGCGCGGGCACATAAATATCAAAGGGGACGACCCTAAAGGCCCTTTAGCTGCACTTTCCTATTTTGTGGCAGGGGTATTGATACCCCTCAAACCAATGTCTTTAAAAAAACGTGATAATTCCATATCGAAGTTTTGCAGTAAAGTTTAAAAATAGGTACGAAGTCGCATGTGATGATTATATTCTGGCGCATGAAAACGACCGTCAACGTCATTATTTCTGTTTATCATGCAGTTATACAAACAGAATTTCAAATAGACATCTAGATCTTTACACACATTTACTCAGTTACAAACACCAGACTAAGAAACGCATACAACATGCCACATCCTGTAAGCCAGCCTTAAAACGTACACGTATGTCTAAAAGAGATGAAGGTCAATATGTGAAAGACCGATATGTGAAAGACCATTCAATCTTTTTATTCATATAAAGAAAATTTCTTTCACGAAAATTACAAAACTAGTTATGCGTGCATACATATCAGACATATGAACTCTAAATTACGGTATTGGTAATGTAGTTAGTGTGTAGTCTTTCCAGTATAAAAATGATATGATAAATGAACAACGTACATTCTTATAATCAACCAAAACATCCGTCTTCTTTATTTCATTATGCGATGGCACTTTGTAAACCACTGTTTTTTCCAAGTCATCAATTTCAATCGTTTCCTTAAATGGCGTTCCTCTCTCGTTGACGTTTAGTTGATAAATGTCCTAAATTTGAACATGATTATAATTATATATTAGTCTCCGATTTGTGATCTATATCGGATCCGAAATTGCGTTTAGAAAATGATGTATGCGCGTATATATCGTACAATGATATACATTTCGTATAGCACCTTTGAATATCCTTCAGCAATTTGATCATAAATAAAGACCATTGCAAGCAAAACTTTTACAAAATTCATCTTCAAATGTATTTGTCTCAGAATATCTCAATGATTCTCTTAATGATTTAATTTTCTAGGCAGGCAGCTGGATGAATCAAATTAAATGTTGCTCTGCATTTAAAGCTTTTTAAAACATCTATTTCAGCTGAAATGATGTACATATATAGCAACACAACAGGAGGTTTGCGGAAACTAAATGCTGAAGCGCATGATATTTTTTTGTATCGTGCTGTTGTTTACGACAATAAAGCATTTTTACTCCTGTACCATGCTGTTGCCTAATTGGACAAATAATGTCGGAAAATCAAAGGAATGTTTTGAACGCAAGTTAAAGTAGTAATGACTAATGTTGCTGCGATATATGAATGATGTACGATTTGATTTGGAACCAAAAATCTAATGATTTTAAATGCAAGCGCAAATATATGCGTAAAAAACGCCTGCTTAGACGTTCATTCCTCCTGCCAACTTGTGCTGCTCAGGAAACGTCAAAAGCCCTTTACAAGTCCAATAAAAAGCCATTATACGGTGGTTAAGATTTGTGATACAGTAAGCTAAACATTACATTAAAACAAGCCACATGGTTACTGCTTTGTAGGTGGAAATACATACGCCCCAAACAATGTCTATTATGTAATTCTAAGATTCATTGACGCGTCCCTAAAGTGATCAATAAAGTGATCATTTCCTGCCGGTCGTTCTGTATTTATAAGAACCTTTATGACGGTTTTGTTTACCATATCGACGTTCCAAAAGTAGTTTTGTGGAAACGTTTTTCAGTAAACGCAAGTTTAATTACAATACATGCGTAACAACGGAAACATGTCAAGGGCATAATTCAAAACTTTATCGACGACCACGCTGACCTTGCTCCTTGGTGCACTATAATCGCTACAATCTTTCAAAATTTGTCGTTTTAAAACATTGTGAGTGAAAGTTATTGCACGGAGAACCTTGTTACCACTCAGATATATCAGTATGCATCCTATAGTCGCGTGTTTTTTTGAGATATTCTGTCAGAAAATATGAGTTGAAACGATATTATTTTTGCGCTATGCCACAGTCACAAATTGTAATGTAATATTGCATGTTGATTGACTATGAATGGAAGTGATGATTCAATACGCAAAGGTTGACCTTTTTTACTATATTTATAACCACGCAAGAGCTGAAGGAAGTTGAACACGGGATATTGTGATTTATTTTTCACCGCTGTCAACAGTGAAATTCAATTATTTAAAATCATACCTCGCCAGCTATCAACACTCAATTTCTACGCAAAAATGAAGGCAGGAAATCTAAACATGAAGCGGATATCTGATTACCTGATGTTCGTCCTCATCTTCTGCATATGTTATTATTATAAAGCTATAGCTAAAGCCTTTACTGCGTAAACATCCTTTCATTGTCTTATACTAACTTATTCAAAATCACGTAGCAGGTTTTAGTCATTGCAACCAAACACGGTCGCAAAATTGCCCGATTTTCCAAGTCGCATTGATCGTCCTTTGAATATAAGGACTTCTCGTGTCTGGCATAATCCATGGAGCTAGGTTCAGTTGTGACGTCAACGTGTCTGGTTACCGAAACGGATGCTTTATTATATCAGCGACTTCACGTTGGAATACAGTTAGTTATTTACTAGCCGCCAACACAGATCGAGGAACGGAAAACAACTTGGAAATAAGATTTGCATCCAGAATGCTTCGTCATTTTATGTGGTTTATCGTGGTTATCACAGCTAAAGCATGGGAAATCCGTGCAACAGTAAGTAGAGCAGATTTTATAAAGTTTGTAACCACTCCCACCCTGCCATAACTCCTGTACAAACTTCAGCGGAATTAAATAAATTTATGTGCGAATTAGGTCGGCTTGGCAATTTTCAAGAAGGAGGTGTGGTAAGCTCAAATTTCTGAACAGATCATAGAAACTGATATTGGAGCTAGCTAAAGTTATTGATGAATTTGTTTTGCATTAATTAATTAATTACTATAGGTTATTTACATCATTGAATATTTTATCTTGCTGTGAGCAAAATTGGTGGATGTGACGACATAGGATGGGTTTAACAACAATATATTTTAGTAGAGTGTATACTGTGGTTTGAAGGGTTTACTAAAGGATTTGTAGTTTTTGACGAGAGTAATGGATAGAATTCATGAGAACCAAGTAGGAGAGATATTACCCTATCAATCTGAGCGGAGCCGTCGACAAAAACAAGCGATGCTAGCGACGACAATGATACTACTGATCAAATTAAAGTGATGTTTATACAACTAGGCCGTCGTCTAATGGCCAAAAAGTGTTAGTTTCGTAGCACACCTCGCTAAACTAAAAAAAAATACGCGTTTCTATAGACTAAAATACGCTGAATTCAAATCCGAAAAGTTCCCACGGTTTACTCCCGCAGTTTTTTTGTAATTTGAGATCAAAATCGTAAAATTTACGCGGTTTCGCAATACAATTTTTGAAAACACATCAGCCACAAGTCGCAATCGGAGGACAGCCTTCTCCGAACTCCTAACATTGTTCAAGAAAATTACACTTCCGGTACATTTTGAGATATGGGCAAGTATAAAGAAATAAACATTAAACATCAGCGTATATTGGCAAAGAGGTGTAATTGCTGTATTAGAGCAAGCTAAGTATAATCCTGGTAATTTTTTGTTTTAAGCTGGACAAGAAACGTTTACACTGGACCTCCATTCTGTAATATTATTTACAGTATATGCGCTTTTAATACTATTTTAAAACCATATTAAAGTGAAACATCAATGTATAAAGGTAAATCAATAAACTCTATTTAATCAACTGTCTCATTTTCAGTACTCAAGTATTTTAATACACCGGGGGCTGGCTGTTCAAAAGCCGGTTAGCTTAACCCTGGGTTAACCTAATTTAGAAGACTTAAGGAAGATTTGAAGTTAACCTAGATTTAGAAATATCCTTCAGAAATCTTCTGGATGACTAGGTCAACAAGGGTTTTCCTGTATGGAGACAAAATGTATGGAGGCAAACAGTGAAACAGAGAAAACTCAAATCTTAACCCAGGATTAGTGTTAACCTAGCTGTGAACAACTGGCCTTAGAATGCAATTAAATCTAATCCTACTAATAGTCATTATCATCCACGTCGCATTCCTCAAGCTCAAACTCGTTTCCAAAAACTGTGCTAAGTTCATCAGCTAATATGTCACTGTTTTCACTACTGTTGCACCGAAACAACTCAGTGCATTTTAAGTCAAATTTGTAGCAGGAACATCTTGTTTTGCAGCCTTTTTGACATTTACAGTGAACACATTCAAGGATGCTTTTTGGTGCAGGTTCTTGTGTTCCCCATACAATTTGCAATTGATTATCTTCCAGTTTCCAACCATATCCCACTGGTGAGGGTGATGCCAAAATTAGGGTAGTTGCATGCTTGCAAATATAGGACTCAAAATTAGCTCGGAGGATGTGTTGATGGAGGCTGTCAAAATTGCGTTTGAGAGAATCTGCAGTGCACTTACCAAGTTTAAACATTGTATAGCGTGCATAATTAATTGACTTTATCTTGCCCGTAAAGACAGCAAACATATTGCTCCAAGAGTGTAGCAATGTCATCAGGCAAGTTTAGGTCTTCTCCGAGAGTAACAAATGCCAATGAAAAAGTTCTCACTTTTTCTTGCTACTTTGAATGCACGCACTTTACCTCTTCCAAAGAAAGACCTTGTCGAGTCGCAGCTTAGAACAAGAAAATATCCACAAGCATGCAACTACCCCAGATTTTTGGCATCACCCTCACCAGTGGGACATGGTTGGAAACTGGAAGATAATCAATTGCAAATTGTATGGGAGACACAAGAACCTGCACCAGAGAGCATCCTTGAATGTGTTCACTGTAAATGTCAAAAAGGCTACAAAACAAGAAGATGCTCCTGCTACAAATCTGGCCTAAAATGCACTGAATTGTGTCAGTGCAACAGTTGTGAAAACAGTGACATGCTAGCTGATGAACTCATTGCACTTGAAGCACAGTTTCTGGAAAACGAGTTTGAGGAAGATGATGTGGATGATGATGACTATTAGGAGGATTAGATTAATAGCATTCTGGGGCCAGTTGTTCACAGCCTGGGTTAAAATTTGGGTTTTCTCTGTTTCACTGTTTGCCTCCATACATTTTGTCTCCATACAAGAAAACGCGTAATTTATAAACAATTTGTGAAAACACCATGTTAATTTTAATTGATTTTATTATGAATATAAATGTGCCGAAAGCTTCGATTCATAATAAAATCAATTAAAATTAACATGGTGTTTCCACAAATTGTTTATTAATTAATATAAAATTCACCATGCAAAGTCTAAAATTACATATAAGAAAACCCTTGTTGATCCAGTCATCCAGAAGATTTCTAGTTGGATATTTCTAAATCTAGGTTAACTTCAAATCTTCGTTAAGTCTTCTAAATTAGGTTAGCCCAGGGTTAAACTAACCGACTTTTGAACTACCAGCCCCTGGTGTATTAAAATACTTGAGTACTGAAAATGAGACAGTTAATTAAATAGAGTTTATTGATTTACCTTTACTTTATACATTGATGTTTCACTTTCATATGGTTTTAAAATAGTATTAAAAGCGCATATACTGTAAATAATATTACAGAATGGAGGTCCAGTGTAAACGTTTCTTGTCCAACTTAAAGTGCATATGTCATAATCACCATTTTTTTTTCAAAAATTCACCGTGACGAGACGATTCGAATGAAATATACCATTCTTCGAACAGATAAATACTTCCAGAGATATTTGGGTTCAAAGTTGAGCTTTTGAAATCATGGCCGGGAGAAAAGAGGCTGGGTCGAATTAGCTCTGTGACGTCATACCGGGAACACGTCTCAATACCGCATATAAAAACAATACAAAAATATAGTCATGTTCGAGGCGAAAAATAGCCAAAAATAATTACTTTTGGGGGATATTTGTTTGTATATGAACTTGCACATTCAAGGCGACTGAAAACCCATCATTGTACCTTGGAAACTGAAGGAAATAGCTCAAATTGAGAGATTTGAGTCAAATGCAACGTTAGCATTAGTTAGGCGTCATGTGTCACATAACTCGTCTGTTTACAATTTAAGGGAATTCTTCGCTTTGACGCTGTAAAAGCACATTGGACAAGGTGATATACAAGCATGAATACACAGAACACAAGGATATTAAATCGCTAGCTGAGTAGGCGCATGAAAAAGTTAAATGGCGCAAGTATCATAACAATTTTGACTGTGCTTATGTTAATGACCACAAATATTTGGGATATATACTTCTGCTATCTGCTAATCGTGTAAACGTTGTCTGGTTAAAATATTCATTTCTCACAAGCTTTTGACTGGCAATGCAGTCTGCAGTCTTCGATGGGTAAATTAAATTCGAATGCTTGCAACAATGAATCTTCATGTGTTTTATACATTGGATATATTATTTATCACTGTATCTCTCTCTATACATAGCAAATTTTGAGAGTAGAGTAAATATCAGCATTTAGATGAGCTTTTTATTTTCCTGTATCACATGCATCATTGTGCAGCTGCTTAATCTTACTGTAGTGTTTCTCAATATTTTTTACCTTTAGGGTTAGGTTTATTACTATATTCGTAAATAAGGTGGTTGTAGAAGCCTAATATGGCCCGACAGTATACTTTTCAATCTTTTTCTATACCTCACGCAGTCATAATAATAAAGTATTGCATACATAAAAATAACACGTATTCAGCATCCAATGTGGCAACTTGATAAAGCTTTGCGTCTAGATTTATATGGGCAAGATGATGTACAAATACTGCAAACAACATAAGAAGTATGGTCTTTACGGTAACTACATCAACGAAGAAAACACGAGTGCTTGCGACTTTTTCACGCGTCTACTCAGCTAGCGATTCAATATCCGTGTGTTCTATGTATTCATGCCTGTATATCACCTTGTCCGGTGCTTTTACAGCGCCAAGGCGAAGAATATTCCTTTGTAAACAGAGGCGTTATGTGACACATGACGCCTAACTAATGCCAAGGTTGCATTTGACTCAATTCTCTCAATTTCAGCTGTTTCCTTCAGTTTCCAAGATACAATGATGAGTTTTCAGTCGCCTTGAATGTACAAGTTCATATACAAACAAATATCCTCCAAAAGTAATTATTTTTGGCTATTTTTTGCTTCGCATATGACAATATTTTTGTATTGTTTTTATATGCAGTATTGAGACGTGTTCCCGGTTTGACGTCACAGAGCTAATTCGACCCAGCCTCTTTTCTCCGGGCCATAATTTCAAAAACCCAATTTTTGGCGTGTTTGAAGCCGAATATCTCTGGAAGTATTTATCCGTTCGAAGAATGGTATACAGCATTCGAATCGTGTTGTTATGGCGGGTTTTTGGAAAAAGAATAGTGATTTTGCCATATGCACTTTAAAACAAAAAATTACCAGGATTATACTTGCTTTAATACAGCAATTATACCTCTTTGCCAATATACGCTGATGTTTAATGTTTATTTCTTTATAATTGCCCATATCTCAAATGTGCCGGAAGTGTAATTTTCTTGAACAATGTTAGGCGTTCGGAGAAGGCTGTCCTCCGATTGCGACTTGTGGCTGATGTGTTTTCAAAATTGTATTGCGAAATCGCGTAAATTTTACGATTTTGATCTCAAATTACAAAAAAACTGCAGGAGCAAACCGTGGGAACTTTTCGGATTTGAATTCAGCGTATTTTAATCTATAGAAACGCGTATTTTTTTTAGTTTAGCGAGGTGTGCCACGAAAATCGATTTCTAGAACCTTTTTGGCCATTAGACGACGGCCTAAACCTCATCTGACGAAGATGTCGACCACAAGTTTGAAAGTGCAAATGCTTGGCGCCTTTTAGATCTTAGTTGGTGTAAATGCGGTCATTGCTCATTATATGCACTAAGGCTGTTGAATGTTTTTGTTGCCACGAGAAGGCGCTGGAGTACGAGTACGAAGTGCAAACCGAGCGGTACAAATTACATGCAGTATTTGTCGCCTACATTGTATATTATACTAATTTTTCATGATTGAATATGTACAGAATATGTATATAAGTATTCCTGCAATACAGCATTTCATTTGTAATACATGTTATTGCAACACTGGTCCGATTTTCCTATGCAGCAGCGTGAGGTATATAGTATCTGGGAGCAAGTTTTCGAATGGGAGGGTTGATATTATTGTCAAAACGGTCAAAGTCAAACGCTATGCTTGCGAATAAATTTAAAATTTGATTAAAACTTACCCTCATTAACTCGTATCATTTCAAAATTAAACCAATTCTTCCATGCAATGCTTGTTAGTGAAGAAATAAAGCTTATATTCAAGCGCTTTTGAGTTTTGTGCTGAAAATTTCGACTGAATACATGAAATAGCAGCTTATTTACAAGTTAAAGACTTTAATTATTGTCGAAAATTTCCGTACGAACACGCGTACGCTATTGACACTATTCTCACGCTTTCTCAGCGAGTTGAGTGCGTATAGTTGTGAAATATAGCTCTCTAAAAAAAGCTTTTCAAAACGATTCTGCTGGTACAATTGCCATCAACCAAACCGTGGAAAAGTGGAGATAATTTTAATGAAATGTAACTGTTTACAATGTATGTTTATTCAGACAGTGAAATTTACCAATATTTTACAAGATATCACATTTCATATAGTCTATATAAACGGCCGTACATCGGCTGCATTGCACGCTATAATTAGCCTATAAAAAAGCCAAAAAGACAGTTTGATAAAGCTTTAAACGTTGATTCCAATGGTGGTATTTGTTTTCTTTTGCGTTGCGTAAAACCCCAGCTATGCTACGGCAAAGTCATCGCTCTTTGAAGAGTCTAATGACAGGAAAGAGTTTTAACAGATGAAATACGCGCGTTTATTGCAAATATTTTTAAAAATATGGCCGCAAGACAATGGGGTAGAGCTGTTGTACAATTATCCAATTCCATTTCCCCGTTATTTTCCAATTCAACAAAATATTCATGCTACAAGTTGTGAAGTCAATAATAATCATTAGTATTTTTACACAAGTGAACATAAGAAATCCCACGTTGTGATTGGTCCAATATGACGTGACATTCCTTCATATTCACCTACAGGTGAATATAACAGTAAAAACAAGTTTACAAAATGGCGACTAGCCGCCGTTTTGTACAAATTACAAACAAAGAAATAAACAAAATTAAAATAACTTGTGTAAAAATACTAAAACAATTATTCACCTCAGGCTCGGTGATTATCGGGAAATATTCACCTCGACTTCGTCTCGGTGAATATTCCCCGATAATCATCTCGCCTTCGGTGAATAATTGTTAAATATTGTCTGATTTCCCGAACCCATCTAATGTCGTCACAAATGTATGCTTGCATAAATTAGCATACGAGCATTTTTTCAAAATGGCGGACGACTGTTTAACATTTTCACAATTATTTTCAAGATCTAAACGCGACAAACGCACAAAAACTAAAAATTAAGTATTCCGTAGGTAAGTTCAATGGATATAAGAAATTAAAATTTTCGTTGCCATTGTCCTTTAAGAATACGCGACGCGGCCTCCCGACGATGACGCCTCATCAAAAAAAAGTTTAGTACACAACGGCGGCGGCGTATCAACAAAAGTGATTAAGAGTTTTGACCTCGATACATGACGCCGCCGTCGATATCAACGCCATCAAAAAGTAAAAACTATCATCGTTAGATTAAAGTTTTTACCCTGTGATTGTGTCATACGTCTTTTTACAGCGATGTACAGCTTTAGGAGAACTAGAGAACAACTCGCTATTGCATTAGATGAAAATATTATAAACGCTGAGGAGTTTTTGTTGTTGTGGGACGCAAACACGTCAAAAAATCCAAACTTTCCGGTAAATGTTTATCCAACGTTCAACTTGGATGGAAAAGATGCAGCTGAAGTAACAGCTGAATGTCGTTTCGAGAAAAAATCCTGCATTGTATGAAGCCTTGAAAATACCGGAAATTTTTAAAGGGGAAGTCAGGGTTCACAAAAAGTTAGGCTTAAATGAAAGATTATACAATGCCTACCTCGCATACAAAGTTTCTTGTCTCCAGATTAAATATAACCCCAGAAATAAAGCGACGAACTTGCTTAAATTTGCATGTAGAGCGGCCGCCATCATATACATTGAAGCGAAGCCGCGATCATGCCGCGGATTTACTCTGTGACGTCATTGCGCGGTTTCGCGGGAACGCCTCGTATTCAAATTTCAAAACATCAAAGCGAATAAGCGAAATCAGAGCAGTATTTAGCGCTTTAAATACTTATTTTTTTGTCAAAATGCCGTATTGCATGGTGCCTGGTTGCACGAATTGTTCAAAAAAGACAAAAGGGAGTGATATATCGTATCATCGTTTACCAAATGACCAGCATATACGCAGAGCGTGGCTTGGACGTCTTCGTCGTGAAAATCTACCCAAAGCAAACTCATGCTATTTTTGTAGCGTTCATTTTACCCCCGACTGTTTTGAAGGATCCCTTAAGGAATTATTTGGTATGAAAGGCAAAAAGGCTCTTAAACCTGGAAGTGTTCCATCAATATTTCCATTTTTACAACGCAAACCAAAACGTGAATTATCATACAAGAGAACACAAGAGAAAGAGAAAATTGCAAAAGACAAGGTAATTGACATTAATACTACATTGTAAGTACAATATTACAACAAACTTTTAAGGTCCCTCTATTACACATAAAAACATTTATTATTTACAATGGTTGTGTTTGAAGGAAAGTGAGAAATCATTGGGGTTGGGGGAAATGTCATTGGAGATTGGTGGGGGGGGGTGGTAGTTAGACAAACAAAAACAAATCTACAACAATATTGACCATTGTACAGACAGGTGCTGTACATAGTACAAAATAGGTTAAATAGGACTTACATTATTTTGTCATTGTGAATTAGTGATTTTATGTCATTTAAATGTCATTTAAATTGGGGTTCCATTGCAGGAGATAGAAAATTTATTAAGTGGAAAAGTACATGAAAGTATGATTGACACATCACCATGCACGGAACACAACCCTGCTAGTGTTATACATCATGATGCAGAAACACAGTGTGAAACAACAAATTTGTTTGATGCAGAGACCCAGTGCGAAAAAGTTTTAGAACGGAGTATTGCCATACAAACACTTGCACCGCGTAAAAAGAACACTAAAAAATCAAAAAAATCAGATTCTGCTTATAATTCAAATTTAAATATCAGTTGTCCAGTTGCTACTCCTTTAACACCAGTAGAAATAAAACACAAGCCATCCACTGCTCGTGCTCTTTATCATGATAGCCCTGTCGAAACCCCACCTGTAGCATCAACTGTAGTGATGGAAACAGACACAACCATTCCACTACCTGACTCTTGTGAGGTTCCAGGAAAATCTAGTGGTTATGAGGATGACACTTCAGATAGCGACTTGACATCACACACAGATAGTGATGAGGATTTTGAATGTTCAGAATTGGAACCCACAGATGATGAGTCTGATGAAGAAGGACTAAAAAATGAGAGAAAATTTATTGTGTTTGAAAGCATGCTTGACCAGCTATTTATCAACTGCAAAACGTGTGGTTCCATATGTGAGATTGAAAAGTCCAACACAGGCAGTATGGTATCAGTCAAGGCAACCTGTTGTTACAACCATACCTTCCACTGGACATCCCAACCACAGCTACATGACAAGCCAGCTGGTAACATTCTAATCCCCGCCGCAATTGTGTTTACTGGAGGATCCTATGAATCTATGAAACAATTCTCTAATGCACTCAATTTAAACTTTGTTAATAAGGATCAGTTTTATGGTGTACAGGATAAGATAGTATTCCCAGTCATCAATAATGCCTATGAAAAACAACAAAAAGATGTGATTGAAACAATAAAAGAAAAGAAAAGTTCAGTGGATTTATGTGGTGACGGTCGATCTGATAGCCCTGGTCATAATGCTAAATATGGCACGTACTCACTAATGGATGAAGCTACGGGACATATAATCGATTTCTCTCTTGTCCAAGTATCTGAGGTTTCTTCATCCAATGCCATGGAGAATGAAGGATGCCAAAAATCACTGAACAAAGTCATCGACCAAAATGTCAAGATCAGATCTTTAGCAACAGATCGTCACACTACGATAACAGCAGAAATGCGAAAGAAGTACCCTTCCATAATCCATCAGTATGATGTGTGGCACTTGTCAAAGTGGGTAATCAAAAAGTTGACCAAGAAAGCCAAGAAAAAAGGCAATGAGCCACTTTTTAAATGGATTAAATGTGTTTCCAATCATCTGTGGTGGTGTTCACAGACCTGTGGTGGTAATGCTGAAGCTCTGCGGGAGAGGTGGGTATCCATATTAAACCACGTGGTCAACAAACACAAATGGAAAGACAGCAAACACTTTTAGAAGATGTGAGCATGGTCGTTTGTCTAGAAGAAAAGAAAGAAAGACAAAATGGTTAGAGGATGGATCTTCATCATATGTTGCACTGGAGGAGGTGGTACTAAATAAAAAAATTTTAAAAGACATTGAAAAACTTACTGAATTTCACAATACAGGCGAGCTTGAAGTTTATCATTCACTGCTGCTCAAGTACGTTCCCAAGCGTTTGCATTATTCTTACAAAGGCATGGTCGCCCGAACTCAGTTGGCAGTTATTGACCACAACTCCAACACTGGAAGAAAGCAGGCAACAGTGACACGCGGAAAAAACAAAGGGAACATGAAATACAAGTTGGTTTTCCCTAAAGGGCAGAAGAAATGGGTGGCAAAACCAGTAAAGACCAGAAAGTCATACTCATTTGTTGAAGACTTGATGGAAACAGTTTTTTCATTTGAAGCTGCAACAACAGATGATAGAGACACAACTGATGATGAGGACAATACCACTACTCCAGCCAGTATTCCAAAAAATATTGCACCCATACCAAGGCCAAGTAGAGAGGAGATTATTACTGCCCACAAAACACGGATGGGAAAAAAACTATGAGTACCAATTGGTAGTATGATTGTAGTTTGAGTGTGGTAACTCATTTATAAGCTTCAATGTACTCAGATGCATTCTACCTTATTATTTTACTTTGTCTAATGCTTGATGATTTTACTTGGTGCAAGGGGAACCTTGGAGCTTAGTGGGATAAAAACAACTCACAGTATATATAATTTGTTGTCAAACATTAAAGAGGGATTACAGTCCGTAATGTAAACAAACGCTTTGTTTACATTTTGAAATTCTATATTTGTAAAATATGACTTACTAAATGAATATCTGACACTTTTCTGGTTTGCTATGCTTATAAATGAATGTAAACCAGAGTTTCAATTCAAAAAGAGTTCGAAAAATGCGAAATTGGGACAATGTTTATATTTGGTGGCACACCTTTGTTATGAGCAGAACCGATGCGCAGAATAATTACACTATACTTGGCATGTCTTGCTCATGATAACTTGAAATTATATTTAGAACGAAATTAAGTAGACTACAAACATGTAAAAACAACAAAGAACCAATGCTACAATATAATATTTACAGAAACTGAATCACCTACTCATCTGCAAACTTAAACCCTTCAAAAACAAATTCCTCTTCTAAGCCTGGTGGTGGAAAATGTGCTCTAATACAGCTCACTACACATGATGGCAAGGGGACCCTTATCTCCTTGCCTAGAATATCCGAACACCACCTAACAAATTGCCTATATGCAACATGTCGATGTTTTTTGTGTTCAGGGCCTTCAAGAGCTTTTGCACCATACTGCTGCCGATATTGACTCCAAGCAAGTCGCAATACCCAAAAATTTAAACATATATTTAGAAATACAGGGTTATCAGTAATGCATTCTGGAATGGCTATTCCCTCAAATTCTGCTGATTCTTGGTTTATAGACACACAAGCTGGAACCTCCTGGCAACAAACACTTTCTTCTTCCCTATCCATTATTTGGCAGTGGGTACAAAGGCACCTACATGTATAGAGCTAGGGTCAAATTTTATGATCATTTGTGATATGTTAATCCGCATTTTAACTCTAGAATTTTCAACCACCATGGGTACATGACAAACAGAACTACAGTGTTCATCTGCATTCATAAACTGTATATACTGTAAATATATCTTATATCTATATCTAAAATAATTCAGAATTAAATATTATTGTTAATTACCAGTTTGTATCCTGAAGTCTAGTATTTTCAGAATTCGATGAAGACTCTGAAACCATTTCCTCCGATCCTGAGCCTTCGCCACCCGAGTCAGTTTCAACCGGCTCAAAGGCATACGGTTGAATAGTGTTTACCTCCCTTCGGACGTTCATTTCTTCGCTGGAGCACGACTCACTAATTTCAGAGCTGTTACACGAAGATTCGTTTGAGTAATCAACATCCATTTCACCTTATATTCCTTTTATAAATATCTTAAATTATTTGTATACCAAGATATGCTATAATCTGCATATGAAAGAGAAGAAACATTAACAGCTAACCGCGCAATGACGTCACAGAGTAAATCCGCTGCATGATCGCGGCTTCGCTTCAATGTATATAATGGCGGCTGCGCTACATGCAAATTTAAGCAAGTTCGTCGCTTTATTTCTGAGGTTATATTTAATCTGGAGACAAGAAACTTTGTATGCGAGGTAGGCATTGTATAACCTTTCATTTAAGCCCAACTTGTTGTGAACCCTGACTTCCCCTTTAAATGCCAGCAGGGGTCAGTTTGCGATGGAATGATGGGCTTGTGCATCGCGTTAAAGAGGCTAACCTATCCATGTCGTTACAGCGATAGGATTCGTACCTTTCGAGTTTCTGTCCCTGAATTGTGCATGATTTACAACACTGTAATCAACTATATTTTCAATGAACATGGCCATTTAATAAGTCATTGGAATCACACACTACTAAGACCTGAAAATCTTCAACGATATCCCGATTCTATTGCCGCTAAAGGAGCTGCATTACTAAATTGTTTTGGATTTATCGATGGGACTGTTCATCCTATTTGCCGCCCCAAACAGAACCAAAAAGTGGTATACAACGGACACAAACCATAGTTTGATCATAGTTTAAAGTTCCAGTCTGTTGTTGTTCCAAGTGTCATGGTAGCTAATTTATATGGTCCAGTGGGTGCGTCTGAAGTAAACTTGATTTAATATGAACAAAATAAAATACAAGGGGGGACTGTTGAAAATGGGATTTGCTAGAATAGGGATGTGGCTTACTATTCATAAAGAAATTAAAAAATATGGCGGGGTGTGCGAGCAGACTAATCCTGTCCGTTCATTGTTTCTCTATGTGCAACAAAAGCCTTGTGAATATGCTGTTACAGAATCCTGTGCATACGAAATATGAAGCTTTAAATTATGCACCAAATGATAAAAAGGGATTGTAATATATGTATCCTCAGCATCGAAGACTTGTTTGTTGAGGAGCAGATAGGGAGCCACAGTAAGGGGTTATAGTGTTAATTTGCCTAGAAATAGGCAGACTTAAGTGGCAGTCTCCCTAAGAGCGGTCCGTTTATCTTCGCGTCAAAAAATCAATTTCCCTCAAACTTGGCACACCGAAAGGGTTTCGTACACAACTAATAAAAATGGAAAAATTTTTTCGGAATATTCTCTTTCCGCTTTCCTAGAAGCTCAAACTCACTTTGGTCTGAATCCCGTCATTTTTCATCCATTTCAAGGCCGAATCTTCGCAAAATTTAGGACTTAGCTGTATTAAAACTAAATACACTAGCAAAAAGTTTTGTACGTCATTTGTTTTATTCATCTTTAGTTATAAACAAATACAAATGTCAAATTCATTGATTGCTTAGTTGTTAAGATATCCGGCTTCAAAGTAACCCCTTTGTAAAGGTTCCGGAAGTGGACTAAGTAATAACAAACTTTGAGAGTAAAATTCGCAATTGTTCGACCAAAATCAAAATAAAAAATTACACTCCAATACAGATAGAAACTTCATCTTCAATGTTCTAAAGTCAAACCTGCGGGTATGCGGCTGTGGGCGAAGCGCTAAGAAAGTCAATTTGGTTAAGTAGGCGCTTTGTTTGCATTAATGACACTTTGTAATACAGTTTTCCGGAAAGCATACGTCAACAAACACGAAAACGAGGCTCTATAGCCAAAATCCTAATTTATGCAAAATTACATGTAAAATTCAAAGATGATACTTAAGACCTTCGCATTTCCACATCTTTCATGATAAAAACATGAAATTCAGTGCAAGTGTTATTGAAGTCTTTGGACCTTGTAAGATACCTGTTGTAAAGACTGTTGTGACCTACCTTTAAAATCCGAGTACAAGCCTTAGGCTTGTGTTAATTTGTACCAATTTGGTGGGCCTTAACATCCAATGTCATATTGATAACTGTAGTATCAAAGTTAAACTTACTTCGAGAGTTTATCCAGGAGTGCTATCAGTGCTTGACTTTGTTGCTGTTGTTGTTGCAACATCCTTGACATTGAACTACCAATTTGACCTTACGGCCTAAATACATAAAACATGAAAGTATTCACGATAGTTATAACATTTTGTTGTTAAAACACGACAGATATCGTAAGCAATTGGACGAGAAAACTTATACGTACATTAGTTTCATAAGCTTCAGTAACATTTCAGAAGAGCCATAAAGTCGATGAAGACAATATAAAATAGTTTAATCGGAGGAAATACATTTTTCGTAAAATTTCGGGCATTAAAATTTACATTATAGGACATAAAAAAGCGCCTAAAAAATGTTTTTAAACTGATTTAAAGAACGTACTACCTGAACATGGAATCACAAACGATTACAAGATAGAACTGTCGTTTTTGTTGTGTGTGGAAACACAAAAACATCGGCAAAAACAATGTTTTCAGAAGCCGCCTTTGCCTAGAAGAAAAATTACTTATCCTCAAAGGTCGAAGAAAAAACATTTTGAACAAGAGATCTGAACTGTTTAACAAATGCCGACATGTAAATAAACACCTCACTTGGGCTCATGTTACCTGTAAATAATATATATGTGAATAATTAAACTTATCTGTTAGTTGCCTGATGATCGCCTAACCGCGTGAAACTCAGAGTAGCGACAGCAAAATTTCGTCTATTGTGTTTAATTATATATATATATATATATATATATATATATATATATATATATATATATATATATATATATATATATATATATATATATATATATATATATATATATATATATATATATATATATATATATATATATATATATAATTGTGCAAAATACCTCAAAAACTTACCACTACAGTCTGTTTCATCCAAAGGGAATCTTCAGGTGGTAGACAAATTTCGAAAATGTGCGAGCTTCTTTAATGCTCAAGGCGGAAACGTGGGCGCGTGGGTGGTTGAATAGCATGCATTCCTTTCTTTGTTTAGGTTGTTTACCTGAAATCTGCTTTTGTGTTGGCAGGCCGAAACTATTTCCGATCTTTTGTTAAGCAAGCAATTGTTTTTTTCTTTCAAAATACTGATTTTTTCCTCCAAACATAAATTACATCTTTTGGATCCTCCCGTGTAAGAAATAGACTTTTTTATTATGGACCATTTTATGGTGAAATCTGTTGAAAACAACAATAGCAATTTGTTTGATGTTACCATGGGTAGCTATGACGGGGCAGAAATTTGCGAACTAGTAGGTCTTTTCATCTTAAACCATTTAGGAAAAAAGTTTAACAAGAAAAACATCGGCTTGTACAGAGATGACGGTTTGGCGGTTATTAAAAACAGATCAGCACGTTTGGCAGACAAAACCAGGAAAGAGCTACACAAAATTTTCGAACAGTTTGGCCTAAAAATAACAGCAGAATCAAATTTACACGTGGTAAACTTTCTAGACGTAACATTCGACCTTTCTACCGGAAAATATAAACCTTATAGGAAGCCCAATGACGATCCGTTATACATACACAAGCACTCTAACCACCCACCCAGCATCTTAAGGCAACTTCCAGCATCTATCAACAAGCGCATTTCAACGCTGTCATCTGACAAACAAGTATTTGACGATGCAGTACAAACATATCAAAACGCACTAGGACATAGCAACTTCAGCCACAAGCTGGAATACATGCCACATGTAACACAGCAACCACGCAGGAACAGGCAACGCAACATCATTTGGTTTAACCCTCCATTTAGCAAAAATGTCAAGACAAACATCGCACGCAGTTTCCTCAAGCTTGTAGACACGCACTTTCCAATAGGCAACAAGTTACACAAGATTTTCAATAGGAACACAGTTAAGGTCAGTTACAGCTGCATGAACAACGTTAAGTCAATTATCACAAGTCACAACACACGCATAATTAGGAAAAGCCAACCACAAGACATTAGCGCAGAGAACTGTAACTGCAGGAACAAGCACGCATGCCCATTGCAGAACAAGTGCATGAGTAAGGACATTGTATACAAAGCAACAATTTCTACTGGCAACACACAGGACACAAAGCACTACATTGGCATGACCTCAAACACATTCAAAGAGCGATACAGGAATCATATCAAATCTTTCACACACAAAAAATATTCGAACGAGACGGAACTTTCGAAACACGTTTGGCACTTAAAGCAAAAGAAAACAGATTTCACCATAAAATGGTCCATAATAAAAAAGTCTATTTCTTACACGGGAGGATCCAAAAGATGTAATTTATGTTTGGAGGAAAAAATCAGTATTTTGAAAGAAAAAAACAATTGCTTGCTTAACAAAAGATCGGAAATAGTTTCGGCCTGCCAAGACAAAAGCAGATTTCAGGTAAACAACCTAAACAAAGAAAGGAATGCATGCTATTCAACCACCCACGCGCCCACGTTTCCGCCTTGAGCATAAAAGAAGCTCGCACATTTTCGAAATTTGTCTACCACCTGAAGATTCCCTTTGGATGAAACAGACTGTAGTGGTAAGTTTTTGAGGTATTTTGCACAATTATACATTTCGCTCTGTCTACATGTCATTGAGCATTCTTTTGTATTTCGCTAACCAAAACTAGCACTTTATATATATATATATATATATATATATATATATATATATATATATATATATATATATATATATATATATATATATATATATATATATATATATATATATATAATATATAATAATACAGGATATTACACGGCGGTGCGAAGATATGAATTTTATCTTCGAGTGGTTAAAACAATATTTTACGAACCAGCGCAGTGAGTGAGTAAATTATTGTTTTCACCACGAGAAGACAAAATTCATATCTTCAAACCGCCGTGTAATGTTCTGTTTATTATATAGTTGTAAACAATTTAAGACCCAAGTCAGTAATATTAATTTTCGATCATGATGCTAAAAACATGGCTTTATTTCAATATTATTTATATTTTCAATATATAGTTTTTTTCTTTAAACAAAGGTGAAAACTGGTTCACTGCTCTTACAAACATCGCCATTTTGAAAATACAAAATTATCGGTGGGAAATGATCACGTGATCGATATCTTCACTAGTGAACGTATGGAAAATATCTTACGGTGTATTTTCAGTATCTTACTGTCAACTATATAATAAATATATGTATCTATGTATATATATATATATATATATATATATATATATATATATATATATATATATATATATATATATATATATATATATATATATATATCATTTGTTATTTGTAAAAAAACAGGACCGAACAAGTTTGACTTAGCATTTCATTACCAATATTTTCGTACCACTGATGTGGCACTCAGATAGAATTGCAATGGTTTGAAGCAAGGATTTAAGTAATGTCAACCTGACATTGAATGCGAGTAAGTGTGAGCTTTTGAGAGTCACCCGCAAGCACAATAAAATCATCTACCCATACAAACTTAGTTGCGGAACCATCCTGACAAGCACGGTTTGTGAGCGAGATCTTGGTATTCTTACATCACCTGATCTAACCTGGTCCAAGCACATCAACCACCAGTGCAAGAAGGCCAACAAGACCCTGGGATACGTACGAAGATCAACGCTAGACATTAAGAGCATCACAGTCCGTCGCACACTATACTTATCCTTGGTTCGTGCGCAGTTGTGTTATGGCTCCCAGATCTGGGCACCACAAACCGTCACCACAATTCAACAGGCAGAACAGCTTCAAAGACGGGCAACTAAATTTATACTGAATCTACCTTTTCGCTGTGACACCATCTACAAGGACAGGCTTTTACAACTCGACATAATCCCGCTAAGTTACTGGCATGAATATTTAGATATGGTATTCTTCTTTAAATTAATCCATGGAATCATCTCAATTAACAATAACTTATTACCATCACCAGTCAACATCAAGAAAGTAACCAGATCATCTAGTCCAAATAATTTATCCTTCGTAACAACTCTATGCAAGACTACCACCTACCAAAAATCGTATCTGAGTAGATCAACAAGACTATGGAATTCACTACCGAAGGAACTGACTGGCAACAACGTCAGCTTAAATAACTTTAAATGTGGACTTATTAAATACTATAAAGTTGCTTTAGGGAATGTGTACGATGTTAATGATCCACGAACATGGAAATCTGTATGCTTGTCTTGTAACACGTCTCGTAATCTGTCATGTAAAATTACGTGTTGTTATTAGTCTGTAGCGTTATATATCCATTTGTAAATCTATGTCTGTCTTGTAACTTGTCTTGTAACCTGTCTTGTAAGTTGTCATTTATGTTTTATCAATCTGTAGCTTTTACTATACGCATATATATTTGTAAAGGGCCGCTGTAATTGGCGAAAGCTGTTGCGTGCACCTTGCCATGTAGATTCTATTATCTGTTATTGATTGTATTTGTGTTGTATACTATATATTGAAATGGCAAAGACATATAAAATAAAATAAAATAATATTATATATAAGGATTCAAAGGATATAATCGTATTTACATTTCGAGCAGGATAATTGCTATTCAATGACAGATGATATTGACATAAGAAAAAACATACTCCAAAGAACAACATGTTGTGAACTCATGATATGAGCTGTTAACAAGAAGACAACAGTTTTGTCAAACCAGAATAAACTATTTACGAGCTTGCTATCATACTATGTAAAAAGAAAAGGGAAGAAATGACGTAATAGTAATGTAACACTACACTATGGACAAACAATGATGCCTAAGAAAAGACTGCGAGTTTTTTAGACGCTTTTAATCCATCATTTAAGAATGGCTTTCTATATTTGATATATAGAGCTTCAAGGAAAAGTAGAAAGTCAGAGTTGGTATATTAAAGAGTGTGAAGAATTTTAGTGTTGATTTGGATGAGATTGTGAAAGGATAGCGGCGTGTCCGTTTGTCTGCGTCACTGTCGTTTATGTCCGGGACTTTAAAGTCCCAAAACCAAAAAAAAATGCAAAATTCTACATGGACGACTCAAATACCTGTAGGGACTTTTCAGTCCCAGAATTGTGCTTATATGAAGTATTTGGGATGGAATTTGAATCTGCATTGTTTTTACAGCGGTTGCATTCATTATTCAAAATGGCGGTCTTCGAAATTTCACACGTGTAAGTTAAGTCTGATATTTTTTACTAATTTTTGTTGTGTTATTGAACATGTTGACTAATGGGAATTTTTTTATATGTTAAATAAATTATCATGAACATTTCTATGGCATTTTTTTGTAAGAAATATAAATCTGGTATTAGTAAATGTCATGTTTTGAGTTGGGACTTCTGAGTCCCGACAGTATGTATGAGCTTCTCAAATTTCACAAGTGGCATTGCTTTTTCTTTGCATTTATGAACACTTTCAAGGCTTTCAGCACTGAACCTGCTTGTTTTGAAGTCAATTATGAAGTGTTTTCAAAAAAAATCTTTATGTTTTCTGATATATCTCATGCTGAATGTGTGTTTTACATGTGCTCTGCCATGAAATTCATTTGTCATGTTGATGGCTAATGAAAAGTTCTAAATTTCAGAAAAATTGTGTATTGACAATGGATCAATCAAAGCGATACAACCTTGAAGACATATTAGAATTGTGGGAAGACATACCTGATGATGACAACCCAGTCACTGATGAGTCATCTAGTGATGAAAGTGCTGGTAATGAAGTAGACAGCAACTACATCCCGCCTGATAAAAACGATGATGAAAATGATGATGAAATAGATGTAAGTGAAGCAGAAATATCTGACGAAAAGAAAAAACCCAAAAGAAAACATAAAAGTCAACATTCAAGTTCAACAAAAAAACAGACTGGCGAGACAGTTGAGGAACAACTGAAAAAAGTTGAAGAGTTCTTGGCAAAGAATAATCCCACTTACCCACTCTTGGCAAGTGAAATAAAAAAGTTACAGAAACTCGTGGCAAGCAAGGCGAAAAAGATTTCTGTTGCACAAGTACAGAAATTGGTAGAAATTGCAAGGCGTCAATGGAAGAAGGTTGAGAAGGCAAAAGAGAATTTTCAAAATTTCTTTCATGAAGATAAACTGATAACAACATACTGACTTCAGTTTATAATAGTATTATGCAATAGTTGATCATGTTATGATTTTCATTCATCTCTCTCCAGTAGGTCCAGTCATAGAGGAGTTTTCAGATTGCCACACACCTGCTGATATCTTTTTCCAGTATTTTGATACAGATGTCCTTGACAAAATACTGTCAGAAACAAATCTGTACATTAATCAAAAAGAGAGAAACATCTCTGCTGTAACCCGTGAGGAATTAATTGGTTTCCTAGGGATCAACTTGGTCATGGCATACCATAAGTTACCGTCCTGGACTGGCTATTGGAAAAATGACCAAGATCTATACGTGCCCTTCATCTCTGCGACAATGACCAGAAACAGGTTTGCCGAAATCTTATCAAACCTACATGTTAATGGCAATTTAAGTATTCCTGATGGTAACAAGGACAAGTTATACAAGCTCCGTCCATTGATTGAGGCAATAAACAACAAATATAGAAAGTTGTACAATGTATCACGAAGGCTGAGTGTTGATGAAAGCATGATATTATTCAATTGTCGGCACTCTATAAAGCAATACAACCCAATGAAACCTATCAAACGTGGCTATAAACTGTGGATGAGAGCAGACATGGATGGATATATATCCAATTTTGATGTGTACCAGGGCAAGGTTTCTGATGCCCGTAAATCGTCTGCCGAGGACGATGAATCAAGTAATTTTGGTCTTGGTGAAAACGTTGTCAAAGAAATGACTGATGATTTGCTGAATAAAAATCATGAGGTCTACTTTGATAATTTTTTTACCTCTGTTCCTTTGATGGAATACTTGAAAACAAATGGTGTAAATGCTGTTGGTACAGTACGGACAATCCGTAAAGCACTGCCTCTTGGCATGGATGAAGTCCTTGATCGTGGGGAATGTGATTATCGTGTGTCAAAGGATGGTCTTGTCATGTTCAAGTGGTAAGACAACAAGTGTGTTTCTGTTCTGTCCGATTTCCATGGGACAGAGATCTCATCAGTACAAAGAACCCAGAAGGATGGTTCAAAGTCCCAGTTTCCCTGTCCTGAAGCTGTTGCTGACCACAACAAATTCATGGGTGGAGTAGATAAAGCAGACATGCTGTGTTCTGTTCAAGGCCTTAGCAGAAAGTCCAAAAAATGGTGGCATAGGATCTTCTTTGGGATTGTTGATCGCACCATTGTAAATGCTCAGATTGCCTTCTCCAAGATTGAGGGTAAATCTGTTTCAGTTTTAGATTATAGAAGAGCTGTGGCCGAAGCTCTCATTGCACGTGCAACTCCAGTAAGAGTTGAACGACCAAGATCAACGCCTTCACCACAGGTACCAACTAAACGGCGGAAAACTGGTCACTCAGTCTCGGAGGAGATCCGTCTACACAACAGAGGTGTGCACTGGGTAGTGTATGAGAAGAAACGAGGGCGGTGTGAGGTGTGTCAGATGAAACAAGTCGAGTCAAGACCACACAGCAAGTGCACAATGTGCAAAGTGTTTTTGTGTTGCAACGAGAGAAAAAACTGTTTTGCAGTTTTTCATGAAATTAATATGTAAATACATTTATTAACAAAAGAGTACTTAAAAACACTTAATATTATATACTAGGCACATCTGAACTTCTTAAAACTAGATAATAGGTATTAGTTTTTATATGGTTGCATGGGATGATACTGCCTGTCGGGACTTTAAAGTCCCACGTGTTTTGAAAATTCAGGGACATGCTCAAATAAAAAAAATCTTTTTTTTTGTTCATAGTACACTATTGTTTGCCTTATATTAAAAAAACACCAAAAATAACCTAAAGTTTCATGCCCTGGTAAACAAAGGGTTATGTCATTAAGGTTTTCAAAGATGTGATTCAAATTAAGGATAAAATGGGTAGGTTCACATTCCGACAAATGTTTAGGAATTGAACTTTTTAGACGGTCTGAATGTTCCGACAATCGAGTAGCCAAATTTCTTTCAGTTTTACCTATATACGAACTGTTACAACCAGGACAAGTAATTTCGTAAACAATATTGGAGCGCGAGGAGTTAGGAATTTTATCTTTTTTAGGCAAGAAATAAGATACCTTCTTAGTGCCGTAAATTACTACAAATTTAATCGGCTGTGTAAGATTCCGTCTTTTTTTTCTTTAGAAAATTTTTACCAAAAATTCCCCTTGTTTGCCCAAGAAAGGTATTCTTATCCAAATTTTAGGTCTGGCATCATCGGAAGAATCATTTTGAGTAGATACTAATTCATTCGTGTTGTGATTGCTAGAGTCTTTGCTGGAGTTAACTTGATACTTGGTTTTTAACTTGCGAATGATCGAAAACCGCACATTAGCAGGAAAGCCGTTCCACACGTAGATATAGGAAATATAAATTGCTGACGTATACCTAGCGGAGGTGGGGTCAACAAGAGAAATCCAACATGGCGGAACAAGAGGGCAAAAGACTATAGACTCTATTACAAAATCGACGATTTTTTGCAAATTTTGAGTGAATTTGATGAAAATTTGCAAAATTATTAGCCGATAAAAGTTCATGTGAAATGGTCTCTTGGTGAGTTCAAGCGTTTCATTGCCTGAAATCCTCGCTATGTTGACATATAGCATCTGGAATGGTTTCCTATATTTGTGACAAGCATTCTGAAAACAATAGAGGAATAGTATGAGAAATAATTTTCGTAATCGTATTCGTTCAGAGCATTCAAGACTATTAGACTTGGAATCACATGTTGTGTCCATCCGAGATTGTTTGCAGTGTTTATTTAATCGATTTCATACATCTGCTTCTACGCGCGCGTTTCCAATCATCAACGTACGCCAGTATCGAGGGATAAGTTAAATATATATGTCAAATACGGAGCAATAATACCCGCAGAGACTCTAAGAACATTAGCGGGAATTTTATCAAGATCAGTAGATTTATTCACTTTGAAGTTCGTTAGTGCCAAAACAATATCATTTATATTAATATGATGGAAGTGCAATATCGTACGTACTATAGGATAGGAATTGGAGTAGCCAGTCTTATGCTCAGTAAGAAGATTCTCACTTGCTTCAGAAGCTAGGCTAGGACCAATGTTGACAAAATATTCATTAAAAGCTTCAGCGATTAACTTAGAATCAGTAATGCTGTTATCATTTACAGATATTTCTGTAATACTGGTCCCCGAGCCAACGGCGCGAAGCGCCGTTCCGGGCGTAAGCCCGGGGCGAAGTTTGCTTATCGTGCATATCGTGCATAAGCGAAGTTCAAAGTCGCTGTTCATGGGCGATGGGGGTGAGATTTTTTTTGGTAGGTCATGACGTCATGCTCACACTGATCTCAACAATATGGCGGACTATCATGAATGGCTAACACTGATTGTTCAGATTTAAAATTTGTTGTTGATCAACTTAATCACGAATTCAAGTTATTCAACTGTCAGCAAATATTTAACTTTAGTTTTCTTTTTGCACTATAATTAATATTTTGTATTTTTGCAAAAAGTTTTGGGAACTTTAACAACAATTTATTGTTGTAAAAATTAAATAAAAAGCATTTATCAGGTCAACAAATATGGAGTCAAGCAAGCAGCGAAAGGAAAACGGGGAAGCAGAACGTTTAGCAAGGCGAAACGAGCGTAGAGGACGACAAAGGCTCGAGGAGACTGCCGAAGAAGATTGAAGAGAGATTAATTCGGGGAAAATACAGAGAAGCGCCAACAATTGACTATGGCGTGAAACACAAGGGAAGTTTGTTGATAATGCGTATTTATACTTGTGTTTTAATGCTTTATAAAGGCCGGCGTAGCCGTACTCATTCAGTCTATTCACTGTTTAAATTCCAGAGTAAGTTTATGTTTTGTACATGCAAGACTGTCTTCTTATTATTAATGTAATTAATAGGTCGTATTTTATAGCAAATTTAAGCTTACAGTAGGCGTAATAACATACCGATGACAAATGTTGTGCCATTTAAAAAAATTGTCAATAAAACAAGGATTAAAGACTGATATTTTGTCATTTTGAAAAAATATACAGAAAGAATAACAATTGCCGTGTTGCTATGACAACAACCTATTCAAGTACTTCATGTAATTCCAAACATTTATTTGCATGCTCTTAGTTAGTGGCGAGGGGTTGCTGCATGCCTGTATTTCTAGTAGATTTATTATTCTTACCGGTGAGCGAGTTATTAAAGACTAAATTTTTTTGAAATCCTTTGATTTTACACAGTCTCCTATCTGTTTATGATAGAAATCAATTTTGCTTTTACGCATTTTACTAATACTCTGTTCCGTAGAGTACCCAGTAGACAACCCAGTGAGTGGATGAATTAAATATAATGGCTTTCTTTTTTATGGTAATCTCTGTTCCTCATTTGTAGCTTAATAGCAGATGTAATCCATGCAACTGAATTAGCTTTATTTCGCCTTTGGCGTATAGGAGCATGTTTATTTAAAATTTCGTGAAAAATAGATTTCCATACTGTCCAACATATGCTAGGATCATCGTAGCAAATCGTATCCCATGGTTCTTGCATCAAATCAGCACGAAAATATTGATCAGAGAAATGCTTGAAGTCACAAACCTCCATTGTAGTTGGCCTAGATTTAGGTAGATCAAATTTTCTTACGGCATAAATCAAGCTATGATTGGATATGCCAAGATGCAGAACTCCAGCAGACGAAATATATTCAGGTTTATTTGTAAGTATTAAATCAATTAGTGTGGCCGTTGTCTCCGTAATTCTCGTGGGTTTATTTATAACTTGAGATAATTGATATAAAGAGCATAGAGTTCAACCTCGATCCCAGGGCCTTTTCTAAAATGGAGAGAGGGAAAAAAAGGCCCTGGCACCGGCTGCTAACTTATGCAATTTTATTGGTCTATAACCTTACTCAGTTAATTCATCCAAAACCGTATATCTGTATATCTGCGTGGAAAAAATACGAGTAAAATTAAACGCCTTGCTAAGGCGCTGCATTACGTGTTTTTTTCTAGACACTTCGATGTACCCGGAAAAAAATCGCATATACAATCATCGCGTTAATTTATTCAAAAACCACGATTCGTGGTTTTGAAAGCTAGCCGGTGCAAGGGCCTTTTCCCTCACTCTAAAAGGCCGAGGTTGCATAGAGTTTGCAACTTATCGGTTTGTGGATCTGGGAAAGTTTGTTAACATCACAGTTTAAATCCCCAACTAAAATTAATTTCTTATCTTCCATATCACTCTTAAAAAATAGTTAGAAATTGCTAAGTATATCTAGCTCAGAATTAGGAGATCGCTTCTCTCAAAGTATTGAATAGTATTTTTTATGTAGATAGCCACACCGCCTCCAAATCTATTGCGATCAAACGGATAATTGAATAATTATCAATAGGCAGATGTAGGGGTAATCAGAGCGATCACGCGACTAAGGTAAAAAAAATCGGGCAGAAAATTGGAAATTAAAATAGCAGTCCAGTACTAACCTCCGTACAGTGTATTGCATTAAAAGTTTAGCAGTCCAGTACATAATGTCATCCAGCTGTAGCTCAGCCTTGGAATATGAGCGAGCAAAAAAGCGGTCTCACACATGAGTTTTGCGCGTTTTGTGCTGATTCTAGCCATCTCATTTAGGCCGTTTGCCGTAGTTCGAAAATGTGTCTAGAAAACAAATTTCATTAAGCATGTCGTAGAACTGAGGTAACTTTGCAGAACATAACTTTTTCAAACACGGGGAGTTCGAATCTGAAAAGTTCCCGCTCCTCTGACCCGCAGTTTTCATAAAATCCATTTTAATTCTCACTCGTCCAAATAATCTCCCGCCATTTTGAATTCTTCAATATTCCGTTTGCAGTCGCTCAGAATGGTGATTATTCCGTCCCAGATCCCTAAACTCGCGGTAATTTGTCATTCTAACCGATGAAATTGCTAAAATCATTAATTTTGTAAACACATGGCTCCTTACAAAGCTGCTAGTCATGTTTGTGTGTGTGAACTGTGAAGTCCATTTCCACGGCAAATGCAGAAATAAAAGAGCTACCAAAAGGGATATATTAGCAAACATTATTGAGACATAAGAAAACAGTGCTTAAACCTATTTTTATCACATAGTACACTCACAGAAGTCGACGATTCAGGTAATATAAGTAAACTTGAGAGACCTAAAACCACCCTTGCCAATGCTGGTCGAAATCGTTTGTCAGAGGAAAGCATCGGCCAACCAAAAAACTATAACTAATAATAAGTTATCAGCAGTGTTGTGCTTGAGAGCCAAGTATAATTCCAGCAAAAATGTTGCCTTTGACCAAAAATAGGTAAAATCAATAATAGTCCACCTTCATCATGCATTCATTAATTGTACATAACCTCCTAGGATAAATAATTAGTTAACAATTTTAAAGTATCAGAGACTTTTGCAAGAATTGTTTTCAAGTATTCATTAAAGTTTAACGCTTGAAACTTCTGTTTTTAATGTTTTGTTCCTCACTTTCCAGTAATATTATTAGAACTACAAATAAAATATATATTGTCTTTAATATTAATGTGTCCACTTCCATTAGCACACAAGAAACATGAGGTCTGAAACACCAACAGTAACATGCACTAAAACACTTATCAACCTAAGTTGAAAATAAACCGATAGAACAATCTTCACTAAAGGGGGTTTTCAACCAAACCTCCATAAAAGAGACACACTTTATAGCTCATCAAGTGACCATTAATTTCACTAAGAGGCTGCTCAATATATATAAACAATGCCTGTTCAATATATATAAACAAGGTGACAAAATAGTGCACCAAATATTGTTTTTACAATGGAGTGTTATTGCAGCAGTTGCGATATCACTGGTGGGGTAATACCCCCCAGTTACAAGTTGCAAGAGGGGTATCTCTCAAACCAATGGCTAATTAAATTTTCCTGAAAGGTATCTAGAAGTGTCAGGTGTTTCCAACCTATGTGTTACATTAGAACCACATATACAATTGACCCTAATAACAACTGATTTTAAAAGGGAATTGTTGGTATCCCTTGTGTGCATTTTCTTCTACTCTTGGCAGGCGAAGTGAAAGCCCTAGCAGGAGTCTTGTTCCTGTTTATGAAAATAATCGAGTTTTTTTTGTATCAGAAAAAAACAGTAGCAGCTCTACAGTTCTATGCTGGCTATGAAAAGCATGCTATTGTTATACTTTTATCATTATGTTATACCCAAAATCAGAAATCGCTTTTAATAGTTACTGTTTGAGATACTATGTTGCATTGTGACAACTTCCATTCAAGGTAACCCAGATTGAAAAAAGGCCAGATGGAACTGTCATATCTCACATATATGTCTAAAGCCCAAGGTCTTTTTCAGATTGAGCAAATTTTGGGAAAAGATGGATAAGGACAATTAATCCATTACCTTTTCAGAACTGGAAGTAGAATGGCGTGCAGTTTGGGTGATCGACTTTCCCTGAATTTAGATTATCTTCTATTTGCCCGTTGCTTTCCTATTACAAACGTTTTCGTCCAGCATTGGCAAGGATGGTTTTAGCTCTCTTATTAAAGGTTACATGTATTATAGTAAACTTGTCTGAATAGTAGACATCTGCGAGTTCTGTTTATGATAAAGACGTATGTAAGCACTGCTGTATTATGTCTTAAAATTTTTTGCTAATATCCCTTCTAATTTCTTCATCTTTGCCGTGGAAATGGACTTCACATATACAAACATGAGTTAAAAAATTGATGATTTTAGCAATTCCATCGTTTAGGATGACAATTTACCGCGAGTTGAGGGATCTGGGACGGAATAATCACCATTCTGAGCGATTGCAAACGAAATATTGAAGAATTCAAAATGGCGGGAGATTATTTGAAGCCTGTCGAAAGAGTGAGAATTAAAATGGATTTTATGAAAAAACTGCGGGTCGGAGGAGCGGGAACTTTTCAGATTCGAACTCCCCGTGTTTGAAAAAGTTATGTTCTGTCAAGTTTCTTCAGTTCTACGACATGCTTAATGAAAGTGCACGTTATTGGGTCACGGCAAACGGCCTAATTGGCTCTTCTCGATTTCTGTGCGATCTGTGGAGAGTTCTGATAGCTCGAGCGATCAGGGGCACAAATACTGCCTATGCAATTGGCTAATTCAAAAAAATCCTGAATTCCTATTGGCTGGATTTTTATGATCGATCATGCCGTTAGAAATATTTTGATCCTTTCTGATGCTAGTTAACCGCGCGAAGGTTTAATCAAAGTATTCGACGCCAATCGGAAAATTTTCAAAATCTGACTGAACAATGTCTGTCAGTACTTTCGAAACTGTAAAGATTGCTTTCGAAAAGTACAATCAACAGTATCTTCGAGATATTGAAGTTGATTTGAAGAAGCAAATAGACGATGCCCCAAAGCGAACTATTGAGCGCTGTTTTTGAGCGCTGTGAACAACACAAGCTTCTTTCTTGTACGGAATTTTGGAGCGGAATTTTACATCCCGAAGCATGCTCAACAGAATACAAAAATGCTTTGCACTGCCTTAAGGTAAATATTAATATATTCTGTCTAACAAACAGTTGATTAAATTGTTGATAGCCAACCTGATATTATTAATTGTAGGCCGTAGATTAGAAAATTTGCGTCGGGTACGCGCATAATAATAAGGGATAAAATTTACATAATACAGCAATTTACCTAAATACTGCGGCCCAATACAGGGCAGGAAGTTTCCGTTTGTTGATATTTTGTTTACGCCTCGTTGGACTGAAACTGTGGACTTAGATAGTTTAGTGGGTTAATAATAATACTATACTATTTATGGCTAGTATAAACTATAACTATGTAAGCATAAGGCATCATGGCAATGTGGCCTGGCTTTTTGTAATACAATCTATTTTTATAGCATATACTTCATAGCATTTATTGCCCAGTAGGGAAAGTTTGCTAATTGGACATGTTTTAAAAACTTTAAAAGTGACTATATGTTGTATGTATTATTTGTCATTCCAATGCTAAGGAATATAGATACTAGAAATCAGGGTTAATTTTTAATAGATTTCACTATTGATAAAAAATGTTTTTGACTAACGTGCGAAAAATCTAGATCCGCCCTTGCATCAATGGTACGAAACTGTTAGTAATAAAATGCCAAGTCAAACTTGTTGAGTTCTGCTTTATATATAATATGCTCTGGTCTTTCCTTGAGCACTTTGCCAAGTGTTGTTATACTTGTGCCTTTATGAGGGCGATAACAGGGTGATATAAAAACGATATGTCTCTGATATCGCTTTTTCTCACTCGCTTTTTGTCCCGCTAAATTTGTCATCATCAAAACAAAGATGGTCTCTGAACGAAGGATTGTCAGGACGAGGTGATATCAGTTTTATCGCTCTCAGAACGATATCATCGTCCGTCAAGCGATAAACTGATGTAACCTCGCCCCTCGCCCTTGCTATATATATAGAGGATATTACACGGTGGCGCGAAGATATGAATATTATTTCCGGGTGGTTAAACTGTATAAATGTACTTAATTAGTTATGACTGTGCTCAATGTATCACTAGCACATGCACTTACAATTAAAATTGCAATGTTGGACAAACGCAATGGTTAAAAAAAGGCAAACGCGATGTTTGCTCTTTTTTGTTATCGAATTGTTGCATTTTGTCTCAGGGATTTTACAGTTCATTTGCGTAGGGCTTTCTGTCCAGACCGAATTTGAACTGTAGTAAAGATTGTATGTACATGGCAATAATATTGGTCAAGTGGAACTAAAAAGAAGACTTTTAACTAGTTTTAAGGATCTGTATAGACGTTCTCTTCTTCTCCTCAGATGTTTTTTGCGTTTCAGTGCAATGTAGTGGTGTAGCATGTCTTGACTTATGGTATATCCATATACTTGAGTTCACAGACAGTAAAAACAACTTATTTCATACTAAAGAAGCCAATTATATCAAGCATGTGTATATATGTACTGTATGTCCCCTTCTCGCTATTTACCAATTTTAGATATGCCGCTGGCTAAATGTGTTTCTTATTTCAATTACATTTAGCCACTGCCATGTTATTGCGATTTAAGTTCAATTGAAATTCGATATGTTTTTCTGCTTGATTGCAGAGCCCTGAAATCCAGCTTCTGAATGTGGACAAGGTTTGGAGAAAAAGAATCACTGGAAAGGGCATAGTTGTCGCCGTTGTGGATGATGGTGTTGCTGAAGATCATAACGATTTGAAAGATAATTATGTAAGTTTTACACACATAAACATAACAGCGAAGCTACAAATAGACTTTTTCACTCGCTTCTGAAAATCACGGCAATCGTGATCCATTTTGTTACAAAATTACACAGCCGATATTTACACTTGACAATAAATTGTTTGACTAGTCAGTTTAAACTGCCAGATGTAGCAGTGAGCTGTAATGGAGACATACGTGCTTTCTTGGAGTTTCAAAGATGGGATCAAGCCGCATTTCATTATTGACAAGCAGTGAACACAATGAGCCAGAAACTCATTTCTACACTAACTGTTTGATATCACACATGAGTAAAAGCATTTGAGACAACTTTTGTTTCTTACTTAAATATACGAGTTATCCTTATGAGGTCATGTAATAAACTATCTAGAATTTTTCCAAGATGGTGGACAGGTGACGTGCTTGAGTCAATGTATTTCAAGGTCAAACAAGATATGAAGAAAGATGTAAGACAGGCCTTTACTGGTTGTTTCAACTCA
The DNA here is from genome assembly GCA_963855995.1 of Muricea muricata. Lineage (NCBI taxonomy): Eukaryota > Metazoa > Cnidaria > Anthozoa > Malacalcyonacea > Plexauridae > Muricea > Muricea muricata. The sequence continues at coordinate 4,017 of CAWLCR010000058.1, read as the reverse complement.
CTAATAATAATATAAAATAAAAAAGCTTGGAATAACTTGTTCATACACTAGTTCACCAAGATGGAGTAAAACAATTTATCTCTATAATAGGATTAAAAAATAACAATGAGCGTTTTTCTTCTTATTATACAACTTAGTTCCTTGAAATGCAATTTTTTTCTGGCCAGATTCTGTTAACCTTAGGCAGGAGAAAGTTCAATCCATTTCCTCCGTTATTCTTGCCACGATTTAGCAATGAAAAGCCAAAACAGGATATCATAAACTGTACTACAACACATCAATACCTGTTCAATCATATCGCAGTCTTCTCAGCAATATATGGCGAAATACTCTCACTTACAGTGGATATACAATTTTAATCTCGTTGAGCCCTTCTTATAGAGTTTCTGCAGGTATTCTGTGAGATTAATTTATCATCCTATGTCCTATCCAAATAATCATATAATGTAGATTGATTAACATTTTGGTATACTAATTTGTGCACCACTTAATTTCCGCTTGGAAATTTTCCGGTTTGACAAAGAACAAATTCCTTTTTTACCTTTTTGTTATTATTAACCAAATTATTTTCCTTAAACCATTTTCTAAATTCCTGTTAAATCATCGTTCAGAATTTCGATAATTTTTTCGGATGTTTTCCTAGAGTAATGTATGACAGTGTTATCCGCGTACAGAATTAAGTTAGTCTTTTTGAGCAAAATGTCTAAATCATTTATAAAAAGCACAAGCAAAAAAGCCCCTAGGATCGATATTTGTGCTACACCACATGCAGTCACTGATTCTACTTCCGAATTAACTTAGTTGTACTGGACAAAATTGTGCTTTTCCACTCTCCTACGCAGAGGCTTTTTGGCAATTTTTGTCTTTTTTTGGCTGGCCAAGTTAGTAGCGGGCGGAATACGCGTGGTTGGGTTCGGGCAGGTGCAGGTTGGGAAATAAAATTTGAGAAATGAAATCAAATTTCATTTCCCAACCCGCACTTGCCCGATCCCACCCATCCATTTTCCGCCCGCTACTAACTTAACCAGCCAAAAAAAGACAGAATGTGCCAAAAAGCATATGTGCTCTTCCAAAAAAATGTGAGAGTGGTGCTCTTCCAAAAAAATAGTCCTCAAAGCATTTCAGCTCATTATTCACAATACCATAAATGGTTGCTTTGGAAGCTTCTTGCCAATCGATTTGATAAAATATAAGTACTTTATTATCGGGATTAAAAAAGTACCGTAAACTTCAGTCGAAACAGTCCCTCCATACTGAATCACTCAGCATAAGCTCCTCATCCGAATTTACTATATCAGTGAATTGCTAAAAGCCTCTAAATTTACTGGTGTGATAAATTTACGACAAGCCCAACCCTAACCCTAGCCCTTAACCTAATCCTGGGTGCGCTCCCACCTTCCGCCCCCGTCCACCCACGCCTTAAAGTGAATCTTACTTTAATAATGTTAGGTCCATGTCTAATTGTTACGGTGCACTACGTTGTCGCGAATTTACTATATTAGTAAATTCAGAGGCGTTTAAGAATTTACTGATATAGTAAATTCAGGGGAGGAGCTCATGTGGGAATCACTTGAGGTTACTAAAGATTGAGGTAAACATGAAGCAATTTAATAAAGTACGAACAGAATTCATTCGCTATAGCCTTAGCGACAGTAATAATTAATAGTCAGATTATTTTTTTGCTATCTTTCTTGATATGTATAAACGTTGTCACTAAAAAGCTCGGTTTTCGAATTATTGTACGGTATTAGGTGCCGCTGATCGAGCTTTCAGTCATACTTTCCGCACTCCAGATATTTTGAGGTTCTGAGACTTGCCAAATGTGTGCAAGACATTTTAGCTATTTGGATAGTTGATTTTATGTGTAGCACATGAGCAAAATATTTTAACTGCAACAGCATTTTACTTCTGACCTTCTGTCATGGGGGAAGTGCTATATTACCATTCCTACTCTAAATTTTAGCTAAATTCCATTGTACAAATGCACAAATCACATAGTCCTAATGGCTGCATTGCTTACAGTCGATTTCACAAAACTTTTGCCAAAATATTCCAAATTTCGTTCCAACGTTCGCAAGTTCGTTGCGAAGTTCGAAAGTTCATATTGAAATTCACAAGCTGGTTTGTAAACAGAGCCTCTGATTGATCCATGAATTGAATTAATCCAATCAAATGCTTTGTTTAAAAAACCGGTTTGTGAATTTCAATATGAACTTTGAACTTCGCAACGAACTTGGCGAACTTTGGAACGAAATTTGGAATATTTTGGCGAAAGTTTTGCGAAATCGACTGTAAATCTTACTACCATTCTCATTTTTGTTTGGGTTTTTTTAGCAAATAAATCCTATGTACGAAGAATCTTCTTTTTCCCAGCACTAAAAAGGCAAATCCCAGCCCCCTTTTTATCCGTTCAGGGCACTCAAAACTGAATATGTTTTTGTTCCACCAGGACGCAACTTTGAGCCAGGACTTTGTTAATTCACCAACAAATAGACAAACAAAATAGTAAGTTGATTATTATGACTATTTCTAGATAACATTTTAAGATTGTATGCATAGTTTAATTTTTCGGTTTTGCAAAAGGTGAGTAATGCGGGACAGTGATTTTTTAAAATTGAAAACATGTTTACCCCGCTGATTTTTTTAAATTTTGTTGACATTAACCGGCATATTATTTTAGGCAAGCTGTCAGCGAATATTTTTGCAATATTTCTATACAATAACTGGATATAACAATCAACCTGTCGCTCAGTTGCCTAACAACAAAAAGTATTTTAAGTGTACGAGCGTTGACTGGCAGAGAACAACTACTAAAGCTGCCCAACCCGCATTTAGGCCCTGCGCCTATTATAAGGGAATCTGACCACTGAGATCTACTAATATATCAGGAGACTGGGCTCTAATACCTCGGCAGTCAAAAAAGTGTCCCTGAAAACATGGCGGCTTTTGGCCAAAAATACGTCATTTTTACGTCACAAATTCATGGTATAGACCACTGACCAGCTATGAATGTGGAAAAAGGGGTTAAAAAAATATTTTCACCCCCTGGGCGTTTTTAGACAATATTTTGTATAGTTTGAGAAAAAACAAAATGCCCAAATCTTGCTCCGTCATTTGGTGTTGGAAGACTGGAAAAGGAAAAGATTTATCTCTTCATCGGTAAGTATAAATACTGAATAGTTTTGACAGCTATTTATATATTTTTTGTAAAAAGTAATCACGCATGCACGACTTTTTTTAATCGCTTGACAGTTGACGACTTGACATCAAAGTTTCTACGAATGCAATATCCATTTGTACTTTCCAGATTCTGTGAAAAATCCAGTGTTGTGCACTGTGCAGCTACAGCATAGGGGTAAGAAATGTAAACAAAGGTGGACCAGCCAAATTTGTTCCGGTGAAAGATAGCCGTATGTGTTCAGAGCACTGACATGTTTTGAAGAAGATGGCCCTGGTGGAAAAGCAGTATTGAAGCCATATGCTGTACCCACAATCTTTAAGTGGCTTGCTGAGGTTGGTGCTGTACCTTGTTTTCGTGTCATATTACATTTACTATATCCAATAAGATGCCAATGAATGGCATATAAACATTGAGAATTCCATAGGTCACATATGACCCACTAGATTAGATAATGCACACATGATATTTCCATAGGTTATTTCACTATATAAAAACAATATTTACAAACAGGACATCAAGGTTGCAAGTGAAGGTTATTTGTCAGGAAGGTCACTTTGTTTGATATATTAAAAATATCAGTTTACAACCCTAAATCCCATTCATGGCCCATTGTCGATTGGGGTCAAATATAATCCAAATTAAACTTGTAGTTTTTCAACCATGTTTTCAAAAGTGTCTGTACTGAAACTAACCCCCTAGGGTTAATACAGCAGATAAAGGAACAAATTAAAATAATTCTGACGACTAATTGTCATTATCATCAAAAGCAAGCACACAAAACAAACTTAGAATACCATTGGCAACATTTTCGAGAACTCAGAAATCTCGTTAACAAT
>CAWLCR010000056.1:0-11000 GCA_963855995.1 Muricea muricata | reverse complement strand
ATTTTGGTGAGTACTTATGCACTGCCACCACTCAATGTAAACCCCCTGGCCCCCTACCAAGAAACTATGCAACAATTTGCTGGAAATTAGCAGATTGATTGGTGTAAGAGCTCACCTGAAAAAAACTCCCTTTTTGGTCCTCCTGTATCCACAGCTGCTTCTCCTAAAAAGGTAACTGCAATTGGCCATAACACTTTTGGTTTGTTCCATAACTTCTTGAAAAAAGATACGTAATCTTTCCAAGCATAGAGTCGCCTAATACTGAGACGGCAGATGTCATCATCTTCATCAACTCTTTTTGTTAGCTTGGACACATCATCCTTGATTACTTTCCTGAGCATCTCCACACTCCCATCCAGAGATTCTGTTTCAGAGTTCCCATATCCTTGTATTTGCATCAATTCCACATCTTCTAATTCTGGATCTGATGTGACGAGGCATGGAGGTATATCTACGATAATGCTGGCATAATCAGTTGAAGATGCAGCCTTTTCTGCACAATTGTCAGCATGTGCATCTCGACTGACAAAATTTTCAATTGACAAACAGGGCAAGTGACTTTCTTCATCAGCACTGGGTTATGTACCGCATGTTTCGAAATAGATTTAGCCGATTCGTGTTTTAAGGTGTGCGAACTTTCGTTTCTAACTTTTCCATAGTTCTTTTTCATGACTTTTGGTTCCTGTAAATCGTAAGCTTCCCCTTCTGAGTCAGAACTCACAGTAATAGTTTCTGGACACACATAAATCGGGCCGTTACTACACTGTTGCTTCAGTACCTGGTATTTCCAACTGCTATCCATGTTTGGGACGACAAGTTTAGTTCCGTAGGCCTTTAATATCTTGAAGGGAGGGACATTGCCATCAAATTTGGTATCGAACTGATCTCTGATGGTCGAAAAAATAGCTTCTTCGTCCATGTCGGATGTAAATCTGACCGCAGATTTAACAAATCCTTCTTCAACTAGTCTCGTTCTCTTCTCGTATTTCGGTATACCATCACACATATCCATTAGGAAGAAAACATCCTTTAGCGATGCAGTCACAGTGGATGTTTCTTTGCTCTTTTGTTGCCACTGGGACGTTTTCCTGAGGATGATCGTTTTAAAAAGTACTCGATTCCTTTTCGGCTAGAATTATGCATGTTTCGAACATCAGAAGATGTATTGCCATTATGAGGTGGTATGCTCGGGAAAAGTTTCCTTAGTTGCTCACCCGTAGATTGTGGTACTTTGCTCCCTTTTATGTCACTCTTGGTTTCTCTTATCGCTTCAATTAAATCCGAAATTTTATCTGCTACGCTAGGGTTGCTTCTTTTTTCTTGTTCTGCCATGTTGATTATTTAACATTCCTGCAAAATGTTCGCACGCAAAATATAAGGCTCGGTTACAAAGCAAATAATTGCATTTTTATCTGCGTAAAGGCGCGTTTACCCACAGGGATTTGTCGGGGCGATTTTGACACGATTAGTCGTGAACGATTCATCGCTATATAACTAGGAATAACTTATAGATAACTACGTTCCGGTAACTTATTAGAATATAAACTAGATAATAATAACCCGTAGATCCACTTCAGTACGGGGAAATGAGGTAGTTACGTGGAATTGTATATGCGACCGCTGTGTATTCACAATTGGGGCTCACATCAGGGGATGGAGAAAAATCTCAACAAGCAATGGATAGAAATCTCAACAAGCGATGGAAAAATCTCAACAAGCGATGGATAAAAATCTCAACAAGCGATGGGCAAAAATTCTAACAAGCGACGCTAAAATTTCAGCAAGCGTTCAACAAATATCTCATCAAGTGGTGAAAATTTTAACAACTTGCCATTTGGATGTATTTTCTCCGACGTTTATTTCAATTTCTACAGGTCTTGCTTAGATATTTAAGCTTGACGAGATTTTGTGTTGCTTGAAATTTTGACGCATATGGCGCCTCATAATAATGCATCAAAACGACTCTCATTGGCAGCCATTTTGAAAAATGCCAGCTAGTAAATAATGCCTCAGATTTACTAGTCAGTCAACCAATCAAAATGGTTGAAAACCATTATTTACTAAAGAAACTATACTCAAGTGCATTATTTTTACACATAGCTTTTTGTACCATTATACTTCATTACTATGTATGAGCCACTTGCTGTGTTTGATGCTTTAGTGCAGTGGGTAGGAAAGTACATGGCTAACTCACTCTGTAACAATATTGATGTTCCTGGCATTGCTGGAAAACAAACATCAAAAGTGTGAAAATGAGATGAGAGCTCTGTTTCTATTAATTTTAAAACAAAATATGTTTTACTTGGAGACACAACCACAATCTTGGCATTTGAGGCAAACTCTGGTAACTCATTCTTGTATCCAACTTGTATTACTGCTCCAATTCTATAGTCTGTGCCAAGATAACAAACCTTTTTTGCTCTAAATGATAAACACATAGTACATTATTCTGTGGGACAGTCCTCTGCAGGCCTTAATTACATGTCTAGTAGCAAGGCTATAGGGACTAGGCAAACTTCGACATATTGTTCTAAAAAAAGCATTAAATCCTTTACTGTGCTTGTTAGCCATGCATTTTGTGATGTGCAATCAATACAAGTGTGATAAGTTAAGTAAACCAATTTTTTGCATAATAATGGGGTATTAATTTTTTTGTTTTCAATCTTGCAACTTACAGCTAGTACTCCTTAGTTGCAAAAAATTGTCATAGGGGTCCACCCTTACAAGATGATAGTTAATTAATAGTGAAGTGTGTCAGGTGCAATATGAGATTTTACATGCAGTCGTGGCTGTCAAAAGTCATCATGCACTTGCAATGTTAAATTCCATATCACACTCATCGCTATTGATTAACATAATAATAAACATTACACAAACAAGAACAAAAATTGAATTTACTGTGATGTTTTATTACCTTCTTATACTTACTCATAAATTAAATCTGTTGAAGATATCTCGGCATCACGTTGTTTCAGCTCACAAAAATAGTCAGTCTTGCCAACTTTTTTTCCGCGTCCTATAACATTAGTAACACAGTTAGTGTATTGATATTACAATGATGGCTCTGCTGTGCAATGAAGTATAAAAGAAACTGCTAACCAACATCCATGTTCTCCGGTTTTGAGCAGCCGTTTGATAGCGAGCACTTTCTTTTGAATTACAAATAGTCAGGCAGAACAAATCTCGTTAGCTGTGGTTGACTTCACACATTTCAAAAGAAAGCGCTAGCTAAAAATTGATCGCGCGACATTTTGCAATTTTGCACTGAATGGAAATCCGCCTTTATCCTTGTATCTTGTTGATTTTGGCACACAATCCTCTTTCGATATCTTTGCTTGAACTTCTGTCGCTGATACTGGTGCCGCAAAGCGATCAAAACCAGTTGCACTTGGCTGCTCTTCGACTTCGTTTATATCGCCAGCTAACGCCCAAATATCTTCATCTGGCGCCAATGTGTCCTCACACAAGACATCAAGTGTAGGAAAAGTTCTTTTTCGTTGTGGACTTGATTGGGCAACCGATCCGAACGTTGTATTCCAATAAAATTACTGGTTACAACATTTGATAATTCCAATAGTTACTGGAATTGTCATTTCATGCGTATAAAATGAACCCTGACCCTAACCCTAACAATCCCAATAATTTATTGGAGACAATAATTTTATTGGGATACAACGTTCGGATCGGGTGGACTGGGTAATATACATTTCTGGGTCAGAATTGCCGGACTCCATTACTGCTTCGTTTAAATTCAAAACTAGTGCAAACCTATGGCTTTGACAATTTACACCAACAAAAGCACGCAGCACTTCATCTTAAGTAGCTGAAACAAAGACAGCCAGACAATTTACTTCTGTTATGCAAATATTGTCGCATCCATTTAATGTGAAAACAATGAATTTCTGAAGCGTGAGGAACGATAATAATTTCAAATTTGCATGCACACAATAAATTGTCGAGCTGGCTATACGCCACAGCGAATCAAGTAACCATTGTGTCCGGTGATGATTGAAATTGTAAGGTAATCACTCTCGTTTATTGTCTAATAAACAAAAACTGCCAAAAGCCAGCCAAAACCTTTTAAGAACAAAAGAAAATGGGTGTGGTTCAATGAAAGACCTCCCATTCAGTTGTTATCCTATATATATAAACTCGTCTGATGAGGTCTTTATAACAGCAAAAGATCAGGAATGGATGGCAAAACATGTCCGTGAAAGTCAGTATCTGCTACAAATTGTAAAATGCAGCAACACCTCCTGCTGCGGTACAAGAAGTTCCCTTTTTCTTTTCCTGCGTGATGGGTTCTTACCACCTCTTCTACCTGTTACACAAGGTAGAGATGGCATTAAATATCGAGAAGCTGAAGAAACAAGTAAATTTCTTCCTCTATTTACAAATCTTGCGATTAGTAAGAGCATATTGCCATCATGTGCCATCGCCAAGTATCCCAAAGGTGTTCTGTACGACTTTGCCTGCCAGAACGTACTTACAACTGTAGGCACAGGTGGGGGGGGGGGGAATTTTAATGTACATGCTACCAGCTGTTTTGTCTTCAAAGCCGACGGTAGTTGTGTCTCCCATCAAATCATTAATTGATGATCTTCTGTTACATTGTCAACACTTTAATATTCCAGCATGCAAATTTATGGGTGAAGTGCCTCAAAACCTACAACAAGATCAGTTAAAAAACTTCAGTGATTTTAAACTCATCTTCTGTGCACCAGAGATTCTAGAAGATGGAAAACCTCTTGCAAAGATACAGGAGCAAGACAGCATTGAACGCATTGTATTTGATGAGGCCCACACCATATCAACATGGGAGACCACCTTTAGACCTGTATATAAAGCAGTTTGCAATGCTCCTCCTGAATGCCATGGTTCCTTTAAGACTTGATAATGAACTTCGTGATATTTTCAGAAATTTTTGTGTATATAGAAACTCTGTATTCAGGGAAAACTTGTTTCTAGAGGTGGTAGAGCGTGGTGCAAAATTTTATGATGATATGGCTTCATTTATCGTAGAAAGGAAAGAACAATGTGGTATCGTTTATTGTGTCATGCCAAGTGATGTAGCAAAAATTCTTGTCGAACTTTTGAAACGTAACAATGCAGTGAAGTATCATGGCCAACTATATGAGAAGGTTAAAACTGCAAGTTTCAGCAGGTGGATGGCAGGAGATGTAGAAGTGATAGTTGCAAATTCATCATTTGGCATAGGCATAGATAAGAAAAATGTTCGGTTTATTCTGCATGCCAGGATGGTTTCAAGTGTGGATGAATATTTCCAACAGTGTGGGAGAGCAGGGCGAGATGGTGCACCAGCAACTTGTTGTTTATATTATAATCATGCTGATGCTAATTTTCTTCCACAATGCTCAGCTGTAAATGATCTAATTGCTATTCTTGAGAATCCTGTTAATTGCAGACACAATCAAATAATGGCATACTTTGGAGATGTATGTGACAATTTTGTTTGTTTGACTGGCTGTGATAATTGCAAAAATCGTGGCTCGTTTCATGTTACAGATGGAACTGACAATGCTCTAAAAGTTGTACATGCTGTAGTGGAACTAACTGGCAAGAAGATAACATGTAGTACCATGAAGTTGTTCCTTGCTGGAAGAAGACACAAGTCTATTTTGGAAAATGAACTTGAGGGTTATGCAAATTTTGGAGTCCTATCAAAGAAATTTTCACCAATTGGATTGTTGGATATTTTTCTGAATATACTAATTAACAATGGCATTTTAGCTGAAGAATTTGAAAAGAAAGGTAAAGGTTAATTAATGTCACTCTTGGTAAACGAGCTCATGATTTGTAGGCCCTAAACATTAGTGTCACAAAGTATCAGATATAACTATCTTGAGCTGTTGGCAACACTGTTTTCCTACTACACATTAACAAAGGTTTTGACAGAGTCGACCTAGTAACACAAAATTAATGTACATGTTACTTGTATATACTTGTTTATAATTTCAGTTACTTCATTTCATTTGGGTACTTGTGATGAAGAAAAGACTGGAACTCAATTTTTGCTTTCACATCTCCTTTTGCAAGCACATGTAAATACTTTTCTGGTACTTTATCTCCTGATTTGTATGATTTTGTCAGCCCACAGGTATTTTTTAACTGTTGTTTGTCCCCTTGACCCAAACCAATCTTCACGTAAACTGAACTGTGCAGCCTAGAGCTGATCACATGTTGAACTTGGCTTGTGATGTTTTATGGTGTTATGAACATCGAAGGCTTCTCTGCCCTTGTACATTATTCAGTTGTTTTCTAATAGATTTGCACGACAAGACATCATTTCCACTATGCTAAATGAGCTTTGTGCAGATGCAAATTGCTTGATTGGGCAAACCAAACAATCAACTCATCTCCTGCAAGTTGCCTGCCCTTCTTTCCATGTAGATTGATTGTTCTGTTCATTTGAAACATCTTTATGTAAGCCACTGGCACAATTACAATTTACAATTTGGGTAAATGCCTCATCTTTGTAATTTGTTTTCCCCACCTGGATATATAGTGCTGGTAAGGTCATCCATCCATACACTTTCAATTGCCATTCCAGTTCCATAGCGTACAGATTCTTTGTACCATTTAGTTATTGGCATTAACTCATTAACAATTTGAGAGTGTTATTCAAATTGTTTGTCTTTACGACTTTGTTCTTGAATCCATTCATTCAGTTTCGTTAGTAGAACTTCATTATGACATTTGTTTTTTGCAAACACCCACAAAGTTCTTGTTTTGTTGGAAAGTGAACTGATTCTTGAAAGGATTTAATCATTGCAATAGAAACCCCATCATCATAATCAATTAGTGCCTCCTCATTGTTGTTATTGTCTTTAAACTTTTTTTGAATGATGTTGCATTGACAGTTGGTCTTCAAAATACATGCAAAGTTTTCTCTGGTGTCTTCTACAGATTCACCAATGATTTCAGAGTCAACCATGCCCATGGGATAAAACGATGACATGTAATCAATGTAAGAAGATTCTTCCTCAATTCTAATGCTGATCAGGGCTTTTAACACTTCATTTTGCTTCACTTTGCAATATCCAAAGGAGAAATAGTTGTTTTGTAAAATTCCTCATCAACTGAAGCACCTGATTCTATCAAATATTTTGCTGTATTCACATGGTCTTTGTGTAGCGCTACAGTCAAAACTGTTTGTCCTATGCCATCTTTTTTGTTAACAGCAGCTCCAGCATATATTACAAACATTGTACAAGTCTTGTATTACTTGAAAAGCAGCAAGATGGAGTACATTTCTCTCATATTGATCCTTCGCAGGAAGCCACTCGTTCTGGATAGCTTTAAAGGGACAATTTATTTTTATAAAATAAATTGAGTTTAATAAGAAGCAACATCCATGTTATATCCTCCAAAGATTAAGTAGATAAAAATGTCTGGCAACACAGGTAATTTCAACAAAGCTAAGTCATTCTGGTTTCAAACTCTGTGGCGACATCACAAACCCACCCACCCAGCCTGAAAATATGGATATTCTACTTATCTACTACTTAACTAATTAAACTATAAATACCATTGTAATTATAGCTATAAATACATTCAACTGATGTAAACAATTGTTAAATAAAGTAAGTGGGGCAGAAAGTGGTGTCCATACAGCCACACTTCTCCACGTTGAAGCACACACTAGCGAAGGAGAGCAAGGTCCATAACGGCGGGGGCCCTTACCTCTGTCCTGATCTTCGCATCTCTTGGTCGCTTCATGTGTGGGGAAGCCCGGTCAGGACATGGGATTCAAGGTCTATAACGGTGAGGGCCCTTACCTCACCCTGATCTTGTTTCCCCAGCTTTTCTGGGGGCCCTCATCCCCAGAAACCGCGCTTTCTGCCTCCCAATTTTTGCCAACAAAGGATTTGCGTGATTTATTAATCGCGTACTTAAAGAACAATTGCTGGTACACACAGACGTTGGATCGCAAAGAGCGTCAAAGACATGTTTTGTATGTGTGTCCAATTCTTTGTTTACTTCTTTCTGTAATAAAACAATCTAAGGTAGTTTTGACACTTTCTACACGTTTTATGCATGTTTTGCTATATTAAGATTATCCAGGCGGGACTTTTCGCGGAACTGTTTCAATAATTTCACACAATTTTGTCTTATTTCGCGCATTTTATTTGTCTTAGTAAAAAGAAATTTTTATACAAAACAAAACTTTATAAAAAACAAAACTTTATAAAAAACAAAACTTTCAATGAATCTTTCTAAATTAACAATCAAAATACATGCAAAATGTAAAATAGTGTAAATTTAATTTGCTCATATTTCGACAAATTTTGACACAATTTGCTTGTGTTTTACTGATGCTGGCCGAATTGCTTGCTGGGACGGACCGGGAGAGAGCCTTTTACAACTCAATTTCAAAAGCCCGGTGGCTTATTTGTTAATGTCTAAGTTAGTTTAACTAAGTAAGGGTGGAAAACCGGAGTACATAAGACAATTATAAAGGGGGGTGACACAAAAGAAGGGTGACACGAAAGAGAAAAGGGTTGGGTAAACAAAATTTTGGTGTTGGTTTACCAACAAAAACATTTCTCTTCGGTGCCAACACCGAACATAAATAATGACCAGTCTGTTTAATATATGAACCTTACCAATGTAACTATACCGTGTTCAAACATGCATTTACCATAGTGGTAAGAGGCAGTGCGCTTATATAGACACTCAGCCACAAAATAGAGAATACATTTTGTTTTGGGCATTATAATTCTTCGTTGGCATCACTTGACATGTCACTTGACATTGTCACTTTATCAACGACACCATCAAAGACATGCTCATGGGTATCTTCTTTTCAACATCTACACGTAAAATTTGTTCATAGCGTTTTTGTTCTTCTTTGTGCCTCTCTAATTCTTTCACGAATGCATATCTACTATAAGCAGCATTCAAATCAAATTCTGTTCCTGTTCATGCTATGGCAACAGACGCTTTCTCTTTCTTCCTAGAAATCTTAAATTCTTCTGCAAATAATTCTAGATTACTTGCAGCTTCAACACTTGCACATTAGTTTTCATGTGAAAGAGGCAATGGAAACATTTGGGAGGTCGCGTTGGATTGGTCAGGAAATTCTTCAGGTATTGATGGGATGTCTAATATAATGAAAAGCCTTCTTGATTGTTCTGCAACTGCTTCTTTTTGTAGTGCTTCACCATTAGAAGAGAGAATTTCCTGTTTGGACATCTGTATTCTGTTTAGTCCAAGATCTAGTTTCTTTAGTAAATTTCTTTCTTTAAACTTCATAAACAATTCATAATGTTCAGGGTTATTCTCTTAAAAAATAACAATAAATGGCATCTATACAGTTGTAGAATTTTACTAATAATTCTTGTACCTACATACATGAAGTGTATACGACCAATATAAAACATAAGTCCAATTACTTCACAGTTCAGTGGAAGATCTCATCTCAAAGCCTCTTACAAGTATTGCAACTTTGTCTTTTCAAGTTTATAAAATCTGTTTTTGCCTAAATTGATGTTATTCTGCCTCAGTTTTGTTTCACCATTAATTCTGTGAAGTTAAGAGGCTATGTCCCTACTAGATCTGTTGGTTTCATTGGATGAGAAAATGCAGTTACAACTGACCAGATTATACTTTCATAATAGGTTAGTGTTGCATCTTGTACCACAATGAGGGCTTTTTGATTTAATTAATTTGGCAAAAAGAAGTACTATTATCTTACCGATCTTAGTTTCTTCATACTTTAAGGATTTCAATTCCCTTTGCTGTTTTGAAGTGGTATCTTTGTTATTAAAAAGATGTTCAATCCCATTGATGTTTGCCGCTCTTCATCCTCTCACTGTGAAATTCCACATTTTGCACTGTTTTACCTTACCCTTGTGCCAGCTGCATGTTGTCTTGGTACGTAATTACGGGGTGGTACTTGTCCACTCGCATCTTTATAATATCCTTGTAATTCACGAGTTGCGTGCGAAGAATATGGACACTAGAAAAGCAAAGGAGATTACAAAGAATAGATATTTTACCCGAAATAAAAAGATATCGACGCATGGTTTATAATTGTAGCAAACCAATGGGTATCTAAAGGGTGTCTTAATGTAACATCACAATGGCCTAAAGTGAAACTACAGATGTTCAACGGAGCAAATAAATTGCCATAAATGCTCTTTTTCACTTACCACAAGGATCACAAGGACAATGTTTAATATGTATCTTAATTAAATTGCGAGTTGGTTTTGCAATGGGATGTAATTTCCGTAATGAGTGTGTTATAATGATAGATCACATTACGTACTTTACATTAATTAGGTATTTATTAAGGACAAAATAATTAGTTCAATCTTTTTGTCACATATTTTAAAATACATGCATATATAAAATTTGTACTCACAGAACAGGAAAAGAGACAGATAAACCCAAATGCTGCAAGAGCCCAATCATGGATGGTCCATGATGATAAAAACCACGGGGGCAGGGGGGCTCGAGCCCCCCTAACTTCAAAGGCAGGGGGCTGAGCCCCCTAAAAATGATCTTTGAGTCTCGAAGTAAATACACGTTTTTAACGGTTTACAGTCTTACACATGTCTTAGGTAAAACTAACCTCAAAAGTGCAGAAAAACATGTTTGAGCATGCTAAAAATAGAAAAAATTCTGGGGGGCATGTCCCCAGACCCCCTAGCAGTACTTGTGCCTTCAGCGCTCGAACAGCCTCCCTAACTTTTTGATTGATGTCCAATACCGGCAATCTGAGCCCGATGGACAAATCCATCAGACAAGTTTTACGATGGATCCGATGGAGTTCTTTTTTTAAAATACACAGTTACGTGACAAACATACTTATACATTATGTAATAAATGCAAATATTATAACTATGTAGTCTACACAATATTCGGCAAGCTTAGTAACATATATGTAAGCATGTTAAACGCTCACTTTGCTAAAAGTATCTAAGTATGTATTAGGCATAGAAAATAGAAACTCTAGGTCCCTTAGATGGTCCGAT
>CAWLCR010000055.1:0-20000 GCA_963855995.1 Muricea muricata | reverse complement strand
TCTGATATTGCATCCCAAAAATTTAAGAGAAGTAACCCATATTCCAGAAGTGCTTTTTGGTAGGAAAGCATATCATCTTTTTCCTCTGGTGGAGACTTTGCATCAAGAACAGGAATATTTGGCTCAGCAATGAAAACAGGTGGGTTATGGCTAGCTTCATGGTTTCTCCTACTTTTTCCACTATGGGCAAAGGTCTTTGAACAACCAGGTGCTCTACAGGGGTATCTTCCTTCTCCATCCACCACTAATTCCATTTCTTCACAAATCTTAAGATGTTCCATATCCTTTATGATCCTCTCATTCTTTCTTTCATTAATCACATACCTTTAAATATGAATATTTACATATAAATTGCAGTCTAATTTGTTCCAGTTTAAGAAAATGCATGAGATTCTTAAAAGGTAGGGGTCTTACAGATAAAATTGACTACAAACCTGTCTACAAGCTCAGTAGCTATCTCTCTGAGATAGGTCTTCTTGTCTGAGTCACAATTTTCACTGCCCATGAAGATTTTTTCTTCAGGTTCCCCATTCAAATTTTCAATTCCAAGAACTTTAAGACCCCCAGCAATTACCCTTGCCTCAACCTCAAGTTGGAAGAATCTGCGACAAGCATTCACTGCACTAGAAACATCACTTTTGACATTACGTCTATTGATGAGGTTTCTATCACAGTATAAGGTACACTTGTCAGAAGCCGATGCTGCCTTATAAAGATGACTGAATGCAATCTGTAAAGACAAAAAACATTATTCAAGTTTAAATTGAATAACAATGATGCACCAAAGGTTGGATATTAGAATCTACATTCTAATCAATCAGCACTCGGCCATTACATCAAAAATTGTGAATATGACGTTTGCTTGTTCACAGCAACACTTAATTATGATGCTTTGCTTACTACCCTGGTTATGTTTAACTGAATAAAAAGTTTGCATTCGCAACCCAAAATTCCAACACTCCAGTTTAGTGTCTTCATCATCTGCCCAGACAACACTGGACTGGTGTGTCTAAACGTCGGACCCTGGACAGACATGTTCCGAAATAACCATATTAACAAGCAAAACATAACATGTGAGAAATGTACCTCTAAGAACCTATTTCCTGAATGCCAATCTGCAATCTCAAAGTGCAGCCCGTCTAACCGTTCTTCTGGAGTAAACCCATTAGCTAGAGAGACATGACCATTTACTGCCCTTTCTATAGTCAACTGGTCACCAATGACTCCTTGGTCTTCATACTTTCTTTTCGCTGCCTCACCACAGTGTGGTACATACTGGTGAAGATTTCTCATCACTTCAAGAATTCCATCAGCATCATTCTCACTCTCATAAATCATCCCAAGAAATGTCTAAAAAATTATAACAGTACAGTTAAAAATCACTGTAACATATATTTTCTGTAGTTGTCATAAATGAAGCTTAAAATTTAAGTTGTATTTCTTGCTTATTTCTATAAAAGTAAAACTTGCAAATATAATTAAGCTTCACATTTGATAACTATAGAAGCTACTTATCCAGTGTACAACTGGATCATTGGTTTTTGGCACAGTACAAGTCAGCAGTAATCAAATAAATTAGAACTGTTAGAAATACATATACACTGTGCTAGCTATTCTTGGGTTTCACGTGACGTCATAATTTTCAGTGGGGGTCAACACTAAAATGAGACACAGTCATCAGATTAAACTGAATGCTCATTGTATGTGTTGGTCTTGTGTTTTGTAGCAAAAGCATGCAATTTCATATCATTTGCTCATTCTACTACAGCATGAGCATCAATACATCTGAGGTTGACCCCCACTCAGATTCACTGCATAATGGTATGGTGAAACCTAACAATAACACATGCTGTACAGTGTGCTCTCATATAATTAGTAAAATGTGATAGATAGTGAGAAACCAAGGATTTTTGACAAAAAACAGATATTCAAAACATACTGTGTTGGATTTTGTTGACATTTCCATGCTGTATTTATGAGGAATATGGTATGTCACAACACCAGCCAGAAAACATAGATAAGGAATGTTGGCAACAAGTATATGCTCCACAAGAGCAATATAATTATCAGCTCTGCCAGGAATACACTTTCCATTATCCATATCAGCAATGCTGCCTGACAGTTTTACATCTGATAAGTCATTTCCAGTGATTCTGTTCTCTGTTGCCATAACTGTGACATAGTGCTTGTCAACATTCTGGTGCTCTTCGGTCATATGATGAACATTCTGGTGGTAGTCAAAGTTGTCAATTGTAATCTTGCGTCCACCATCACAAAAATCTAATGTTGCTACCTGACCAACTTCATCTCCAGACGTACCATGTTCATGTTGCAGTCTATCCATTCTTTCACCTTGTTTCTTAACTGCCTGGTCAATGTGTGCTTTGAAATCTTGGCCAAACTCATCGAGCTTTTTGTACAAATATGTATGAGATGTGGCCAGGAGAAGAGATGACAGTCTGTTGATTGTAGGCTGAAATGTAACAAAATTATAGTTTGTCAAATGTTAAGTTTTTGTATTATTTGCACTTAATATACAGATCAGGTGAAATGTGGGACCTGAGTAACTTCCACTTGTCCTTTTGTTAAATGTTGTGTAGACAATTGATTAAATCCCCACATGGTCCCTGGGTAGGGGGTATGCATGGGTCAAGTCTTTTAAATTTATGAAGTACATCAAACATTATACATACCAGCCAACTGGAATGGTAGGTGAACATGGAGATTTGAAGCTGCAAAAGATTCATAAATTTTGACCTGTTCTTCAGACAAACAGCAGCTGCCATTCCCACGGCTGGTGACCAAAAGTCCTTGCGTGGTGTTACACTTCGGAATCTGGATTTGCAGCGTTTGTTTACAGAAGCTGCCAACAACATTGAAAAAGTCAAAGGTGCTCTGTCGCGCAACTCTTTACAAAGCTTTGCAATTGAAAACTCTAACAGCTTCTGTTTTGTTGGGCTTCTCAGGCAACTTGGTGATTTTTTAGAGCAAAGAGCAGAGCACTCCTTGTCGATATCTTTCATAAAGAGGAGCACCAGTTCTCTTTTCAGGGATGAATTCTTCCAGGCTGCATGGGCGATCTGCTTGTAGGTACCACGAAGGAGCATCTTTCCTAGGGATTCAAGGTCGCATGGCAACTTTCGCTCAGCTGTTTTACTTGGCCATTTAACTGCAATGTACACTTCTGTGTTTTCTAGCTTTTTGCTAGGCAGAATGGGGGACAATGGTACTGAGGAAAACAGGTGCAGAGGAGGGTAGATCGTTGTTTATAGCTGTAGCGGAGTGTGAAACAGACAATGGTAGAGTTTCGGTATTCAGTCTCTTTCTCTTACAAGCGTTTGTGGAAGAATTTCCGTGACCATTTGAATCTACTGTGTTGCTAACACCGGTATGTCTTATTTTCAAACTCTTCTCAATGTCGCAGACTTGCTGAATTAAGCTCCGCCGTTTCTTTAGAACATTGACACAGCGGCGACAAAGGTGCTTGCTTGAGGTTACATCTACTGTAAATGGCAAGCTTTCAAGTTCAAGGGGCAAATTTTCTTTCGACCTTCCTTGTATTAAGTATTTATCTTTTGGTCTACTGAATAATTCATGACAAAGAGCGCACAAATCCGACATTGCCAATGAATGGCATGAAAATATCTCGCTCCATATTCACAACAGCAGGAAATCTGCATAAAATTTGCATAATTATTTTACTTACTTCTAAAATTACGTAATAGACTTTCTTCCAGAATAAATTACAGAACACGAAATTTGACACTGATTCGCAGACGCTCCATTTTCGGCCCCCCTTCCCCTGAGCGTCTGCGTGCAGGCTAACAATAGTATCACCAGAAATAAATACTGTGGTTTTGAAGGAATCACATGCTTACATAAATACAAGCGTTTCGAAGTCAACACATGTTGTTTGGATACTTTTGCAGCAGCACCTGAGCAGATGAGTACACCTGAACGTCCAGAAGTAAGGCGCACTCTTGACCTTGTTGAAGACGATCTTTTGCCCTTGCCAATTGTACAAACGCAGAGTGAATCTGATACAGAGAAGCATGCAACATATAGCATCAGTATATATGTTATCATATGAAAATATTTGCTAATCAATGCTGTCATTTTGTGTTTCTTGTAGAAGTGTGGATGTAACTGGTCTATCAGGTGACCAGAGTCTCAATGTGAGCAGGATGGAAAGTGTTTGTACTGATGTCAACCCAGAATTTGGCCAGTATCATGGGCAGCTATTGTCGGATTCTGACAGTGATCTTCTGAGTCAACAGAAAGGTCAATATATTACATTACTGTGTAACAACATGCTACAAATCAATAATTACCGACTAGCACCCCAGCATGTTGGCCTTTGCTGGTGGTGTTATATACAAGAATATTTATTAAATAAATACTGCTGTAAGAATGATTTGGTATATCCTGGTATAGGCCTCAAGGGCTCTCTAACACCTGCTGTTGAGGGTAGTAAGGCTCAAGTTTTGTTGATCAGCATGTTAACTTTCAAAGGACAACTTTAATTGCAATTACTGCATATTCTTGGTTTGCACATGACGTCGTTTCGTGTCATTGGGCGCCATCTTGGTTGACTCTGCAGATTATACTTCAGCTGTTTACAGCAAAGTACTTGTGTCAATTTACTATTTCATCGTTAGTTTTAGCGTATCATGAATGATACTTTAAAGATGTATGGCTCGATAGGATCAGAAATAATGAATAGGTACTTCGTGGTTGCCACGCGTTTCAAACGTCAACCAAGATGGCGTCGATTGCAAACTATCAATACAAAGATTATATTGCAGTAAAAGTTAACACAATTCATTTTATGATTCACAGCTCAAATAGTTCAGAGTTAACATGCGTACAGTAAATTAAAAAAGTACGTACAGTAAATTAATGCAAAATTATATTCACTTTAATAGTATTTTATCAATCAGTACCAAGATAGGAAGAATGAAATTTACTGTTCATTTCATCAAATTGGTTTAAAATGGCTTATATTAGTGTAGACCATAATAAAAGAAACATAACTGCTGTAGAGATTTTTACCACACTTTTTATCTAGTTTGTTGACTGTCCTATGTCAACAGAGACTAGTATTGTTGTTATTTAATGCTTGTTATATCATACTTTTTAAATGTTTTGTTCACAAATCACATGAACACTAAACATGATACAATGATTTCCTTTGAAGTGATGATGCATATGATCTTGATGAGGAGTCTGATCTTGATGAGACATTAGCTGCATCTGAGATTGATGCATACCAAACACAGGGGGAAGAAACCATGGACATAAGTGATACAGAAACATGATGCGATAATATAGAAGTACACTATGGACCAGAGACCATGAAGGACTGGATAAACTGACTAAAAACAACGTTGAAGAACAATTTTGATAAAGCTAATTCTACTGGCAAACAAAGTACATTGTTTACAGACCACGTCCAACAAGACCGAGTGATTGTTGATACCAGCCTACTGTTGGGACTGTTCAAAAACAATTGCCAACAACCATCATGTACAGGACAATGTTCTGTTGTCAATTGCACCACAGATGGAGGTGTTTTGAGAGTTACTTGGAGATGCTCCAACGGTCATTCTGGAAGCTGGGCATCATCAAAAGTGTTATGTGAGAAGAATAATCAAAAAATTTACACCAACACTATAATGATTTCTGCTGCAATCATCGTGACAGGCAACAATTATGAAAAGTACTCTCTTTTATGCAAATTTCTCAAACTGCATTCAGTGTCTAGGTCAACTTTCATGCGTGTTCAAAGGAAATTTGTTATCTCAGTGATTCAACAATTTTGGAAGGATATGAAGGAGACAATATGGAAAACGTTTCATGGGGAAAGTGTAATTCTTTGCAGTGATGGCAGGAATGATTCTCCAGGCCATAGTGCCAAATACTGTGTGTACGTGCTCATGGAACAGTTCACTGGCGTTATCGTGGACTTAGAAGTAGTAGACAAACGTGAAACATCTGGAGTGTCAACAAATATGGAAGTGTTTGGCTTGAAGAAATTGCTAGAGCAGGTTGTTGGTGAAATTGTATTGTCTGAAATTGTAACTGATGCCTCAACAGCAGTTATTGCTTTGGTTAGAAACATGAAAGGTACTGTATTTTATTTGTGCATTTAAGGTCCAGGAGTGTCTTCACATGGTTGATTTGTGTCCCTTTGCCTTAATTCGCTCAACACACACAACTTAACTCATTAAGATAATATTCCCTGATAAATGAAATATTAAATACAGGTAGATAATGCAAATATGTGAGCAAAGCAATATTGATTAATTTAAATGATGTCAATTAAACAATGTTTGGAATATTTGTAGATAAGTATCCAAAAGAATTTTCACACTTGTTCCACGCACTTGACATTTGGCACAAGTCAGTCAAGTTGACAAAGAAAATATCACAGGTGATTATACTGTATATTATACAGTAGGTAATTATAAGGTGTTAATACTGTATATATGAAGGTGATTCTATCACATGATTGGGAGGCAAGAGATCCCATGAGATAGCACAGCGCATGCGTCAATCATTGCACATGTTGTCGTCAATCGAGGAAGACGTGACGAAGAATCAGAAAAAATTTGTTGTTTTTTGCAATATACTAAACAGCCTATAAACTATATACTAACGCAGTTAGTACTTGGTCACTGGTAAAAAGGCAACGTGGTTGCTTTGTAACAATCTATTTACCAGTTAGTTTAGCTTTACGAAGCAGTTCGCACATATTTTGCTGGTGGGGATGGCAGAGTCAAACGACAACTGTTCGACCTTAACTGCAGCTGGTCAAGCAGACCAAGCAACTGACCCCACCACAGTGTTTAACGATCTTCTGCAAGAGATGAAACAGCTGAATAAAAATTTTCATTCATTCAATACGCCTTCAGCGGCAGACGTAGTCGCCGACAGTGCTAGTGAAGACGATGGCGCCATTGAACAACAACAGTTCGAAGACGGCGAGACCAATATGTCTCTCGACACTCGGGTTGCAAAACTAACTGCAACACAACCAACCTCAGATGTTCTATCTGATATTGCTCTTGACCTAAAGGTCAAGGAGTTAATGGGCGAGCCTATCAATGAAGGCCTCGCCAGTATAGTGCTCAGCTTACTGAAGGAAAAGCTGTCGGATGAAAAAGTTCAAAAGAAGCTGGTGCAATACCCGCGCCCACAAAATGTTGAAGATCTAAAGATCCCGAGAGTCAATCCATTAATCTGGTCACAGTTAACGGCCCAGAATCGAACCCACGACTCAAAAGCACAAGAAACACAAAGTGCCCTTGTGGGGTCAATTGCTGCCATGATCAAAGCAGCCGATTTGGCGCTTAGACAACAACAGAACAAAAAAACTGTTACCGCGTTGACCGATGGTATTGCATTGGCAATTCAAAGCTTCCAGGATATGAACATCGCTCGATGTTTAGCGATGAAAAATGATTTACATCATGATTATGCTGCCTTGTGCAGCTCAACTACGTTAGAGTTCCCGTCGGAGTACCTGTTCAGTGACCTTTCCAAACTGACGAAAGATATTGCGGATGCTAACAAGCTTACGAGGAAAGTCCGCCGAGCTCCTTGTGGGCAACAACAAAGCCAGAAACCACACAATGATTCACAGCGATTTGCGCCGTATTCCTATGGAAATGGGAGATTTCCACCAAACCAGCGAGCACATGGGGATTTTTTGTCCAAAGGTCATTACCCCAAAACAAAAATAAAGAAAACAACGAAGCAAAATTAAGCCAACCAGAAACAAACAGCAATGTTAAGGTACGTGCAGCTTATAACGCTGGCCAGTTGGCGAAATATTTGCCAAAATGGCGTGAGATTACAACTGACAGGACACTTTTACAGTATGTGGAAGGTGTTAGAATAGAATTCATCAATGGCAAACAACCAACTCAGATTGGGTTTAGACCAAGTATGTTTAATATTCATGAACATGCTATTGTTGAGAAGGAGATTCACACTCTATTAGAAAAAGGTGTGATTCAAGGTTCTTTGCATGAACCAGGTGAATTTATTTCACCAATTTTCCTCAGGCCAAAAAGTGATGGGTCGTACCGTATGATACTTAACCTTAAAAAGTTTAACGAATTTGTTGAGTACCACCACTTCAAAATGGACACTCTAGATACAGTTATAAAAATGATGAAGCCAGGCTGTTTTATGGCTTCTGTTGACCTACGGCATGCATATTACACAGTCCCAGTGCATCCGAAGCACAGAAAGTATCTAAAATTTTTATTTAATGGTACACTGCCAAATGGATTGTCAAGTGCACCACGCATTTTTACTAAGCTTTTGAAGCCAGTTTTTGCCACATTGCATGAACAAGGCTACCTTAATTCAAGTTACATTGATTCATATTTTCAGGGTGATACTTCCTCTGAGTGCTCTGCTAATGTAGATGCAACAGTTTCCTTATTTAGTGAGTTGGGGTTTTATTTACATGATGACTTTTTGGGGTTTCAGTCAGACTCACATACAATGACTGTCTCCCCAACAATTCAAAAGGTTAGCAAAACTATACAAGCATGTACTACATTAAAGAACAAGCAATCACCCCTCATTTCAGATGTTGCTGAAGTAATTGGCATTCTTGTATCTAATTTTCCTGGGGTGGATTATGGTCCCTTGTATTACAGGGCCTTGGACAGAGACAAAATAATAGCTCTTAAAGCACATAGAGGCAATTATAACTCGCCTATGCAGCTCTCTGCCCAATCATTGGAAGAACTGGACTGGTGGATTCACAATGTTTCTCAAAGTAAACGAGACATAGCCCACCCCAACCCTTCTATAGTTTTACAGTCTGATGCTTCAAAGCTGGGATGGGGGGGCAGTTTGCATGGATGAGTCCATAGGTGGAAGATGGACCCCTGCTGAGGCTACAGCTCATATCAACATTCTTGAGCTTCAAGCTGCCTTCTTTGCATTAAAATCTTTTGCTAGTGAAGTGAATGATACTCATATTCAGCTTCAAATGGATAATACCACTGCAGTAGCATACTTGAATAATATGGGATCAATCAGAACTAAATGCCTTGACCCGTGAGATGTGGGAGTGGGCCATGGAAAAATCAGTTTGGTTATCTGCTGTACATATACCTGGGAAACATAACATAGACGCTGATAAAGAGTCTCGTAATTTCTCAGACAGACATGAGTGGGCACTCAACAAAGACGTGTTTGAAAGCATAGTATAATTATACCCCAAACTAGATGTTGACCTTTTTGCTACTAGACTTAACTGTCAGTTGAGCACATATTGCTCATGACAACCTGAGCCAGGGTCCACTTATGTAGATGCTTTCTCTATAAATTGGGGAATTATACATTCTATGCTTTCCCCACCATTTAGTTTAATTGTGCGATGTGTACAAAAGATTACTCAAGACAAGGCAAAAGGAATACTGATTGTACCTCTTTGGCAAACACAGCCTTGGTTTCCGTAAGTTCTACAGCTGTTGTACGACAGTCCATGAGTCCTTCCACCAAGCCCCAAGCTACTCCAACATCCAAACTGGGATCATCCACATCCACTGCACAAGAAACTACATTTGATGGTGTGTCCGCTCTCAGGAAATCCTTTGGAGAATTCAACCTTTCTCCAGAAGCAACAGAAGTTGTCATGGCATCATGGAGAACAGGGACTCAAAAGCAATACAAGACATACATTGAAAAATACATGGACTTTTGCAGTAAAAGGGGTACCAATTACTGTCAACCCAATGTAAGTGATGTCATTCATTTTCTCATGCAACTATATGATAATGGTCTTAGTTATTCGACTCTGAACACAGCACGGTTGGCAGTGTCTGCAGTTGCACAGTTGACCAATGGAAACAGTGTTGGGTCTCATCCCTTGGTTTCAAGGTTCCTTAAAGGAGTTTATCAATCCCATACACCAACACCTAAGTACAATCATATATGGGATGTATCAATAGTTCTCAAATACTTGAGCACCTTGCACCCTGTGGATGCCATAACTTTGAAAAACCTAACGTTAAAGTTGCTGATGTTATTGTTGTTGGTCACAGGGAAACGCGGGCAGATTATTCACATGCTTAGCTTGGATGGAATGACATTAACTTAGTTGCACTGTGAATTCCAGATATTACACCATACCAAAACAAGCAAACCTGGTAATGAAAATAGTAACATTTTGATAAGAGCATACAATAAGGACAAGAAAATATGTCCTGTTGCTACTCTTTCCGAGTACTTGAAAAGAACGAAGAGTTTGAGGAACCATGAACAGAGACTGTTCATTAGTTATATACAGCCCCACCATACAGTATCCAGAGATACCATATCCCGGTGGGCAAAGATTGTGCTTGACATTGCTGGAATTGATACATCAATATTTACAGGACATAGTACTAGAGCTGCTGCAGCATCTAAAGCTAAAAAAAAAAGACATTTCTCTTGATGCTATTTTAAAAACTGTTGGTTGGAAATCTGAGAATACATTCAGAACATTCAATGATAAGCCTATTATAGAAACTGTAGACATGGGAACAGCACTGCTGTCTTCCTAAACTGTGTTTATTGTTTGAATCTGTTACATATTGTCTTTTCAGTAGTATGAAGATATACAAATACAATTATTGGGTTTTGTGTACAGGATACACTCTATATGGATTTGGCTATGTCAGGGCTTTAAAATCTCATGGGATCTCTTGCCTCCCAATCATGTGATAGAATTGGAAAATTAAACGAGACTTACCTGTAAGTTGAAGTTTGATTGAGATTCTATCACATGATTTTGGGAGGCTTGAGATCACATGCCCTGCCCATTTAATATCCCTTGCACTCTTGATCCGCTCCAAATGTTCATGCTGCCATACCCATATTCTTCCAAGAATGATTGACGCATGCGCTGTGCTATCTCATGTGATCTCAAGCCTCCCAAAATCATGTGATAGAATCTCAATCAAACTTCAACTTACAGGTAAGTCTCGTTTAATTTTCCAATTACACTGTATATTATAACAGCGGTTAATCTTTTTGTAAGTACTGGAAAATGTATGACAAAAATATGGTAACTTACATCAAATAGTTAAAATTTTATAGCCATTTGAATATAGCTTTTCATGTGTTACCATGGCTATCGGACAAAAAGATATAATTTGTTATTTAAAGCCATCTAAGAGTCAGTATTTTGCTTTTGTGTGCTGTTAAGGCTGTCTTTTTGTCCCTTGGTATTACGACTACACTTAGTCCCACAAGCAATGTTAAAAACTGGCATAAAAACAGAATGTAAAACATCCAAATTTGTGCCTCATGCAATATTGCAGGACTGTTGCACACAACGCAAAGCATTCAAATTTCCAAATGCTGCTACCATGCATTGCTGATGAGTTACCCACTGAGTATACAAAAAGCAAAAGTGTAACACAACTAAGTGTGACACAAAATAGAGAAGGCCAAATATAGGCCTGGCACATTCAAAATTTCATGCAAGCATAAAGAAGTTACAATAATGATTGTGATGCAGGGACAATATCCTACAGCATTGAAGCCCAGGAGGCTCATTTCAATTCTTTATTTTTCATGTTTCAACTTTTATTTTCCTGTTTTTACTTTTTATTTTTATGTTTTATGTTTCAATGTTTTTAGGCAGCAAAAATTAAGAATTGTGGAGTCCTAAGTGAGTGGACTGAGCCTATAAGAAATCATTTTTGGTTTATTGCTCAGGAGTGCAATGGAAGCATTGAAACATTGAAGGTAAGATGTCAACTACTGTCAAGTCACTCAACTTCTTCAAAGTTATCTCTACAAGTATAACAGTTCCCCTTTGCCTAGTGACTGCTATTTTTAAGAATAAGACCCCATCTTGCATGGCTTAACCGATCTATTTTTAGGATGATTGGTTGGGAGTTTTACATCATGATGTTGGCGAACACGAGTGGGCCGAAGGTCAGTGTAAACATGGTCCCCTTGTTGCTACTGAGAATGATAAAACTTTGCTGGAAAGGGCTCAAAACCAATGGAAGCTTTACAAAAAGTTGTAACTGATCCTCGCTTTATGAACAGCTTGGAGCATTGTCACCTTCCGGTAAGTCCTAAAATTACAATATAGTAGGCCTAAGAAAAAAATATGTGACAAGTGTAAGTTCCCTCACTACCTGAAACGACAAAGGAAAATTCCATGTTTTGAGTGAAAGGCCTACTCTGAACATCTAATTTTCCTTAGTTTGTTTCAGGTAATGAGAGGACCCACACCTTTCATGTGTATCATTGATTTGAATGCACAACCTACATTGTTAGTTCTAAGAAAAAAATACCTGGGTTTCTGTTTAGTTTTCTACTAGCTACGTGAAACATAAGTTATGAAAAAATAAGAAATCCTACCTACCCAACCTATGTTTTTACAACTACAAGAAATAGGAAACCGAGATATTTTTTTGGCCTTACCTGAAACAAACGTTAAATATTAGGCTCTTTGTGTTTTTTAAATTTGTAGTTGAAGTTGCAACATTGTAGTAGATTTCAGTAATATTTACATACATACCAGTATTGTATATAGTCAAGAAATTGTAAGCTCTAAGGATACGTAATTATCCAGTGTTTTATTCAGCAACGTATTGTTGGGGTGGCTGCATAGAAAGCTTGTCAAGGAGCGGGTGTGAATCACAAGGCACCACCATAGACAAGGTTTTGTGGCATTCTTATATAGAACACTTAAATTGGCATTTTCAGTGTTAGAAATCTGGAAATAGCATTTTCA
This sequence comes from Muricea muricata, assembly GCA_963855995.1. Lineage (NCBI taxonomy): Eukaryota > Metazoa > Cnidaria > Anthozoa > Malacalcyonacea > Plexauridae > Muricea > Muricea muricata. Next base: position 7,237 of record CAWLCR010000055.1, on the reverse strand, counting down.
GTGTCTTCCAAACCTTCCAATTTCTTTAAATTTTGTCATAGTACATCTATTTTTATGCCAGGGCAGTTTATTTATATGGTCAAGTGACTATGTTATTCAAGTTTTTTTTTCTCAAACCTTTGACCAAATGTTGCAATTTGTACACCTACCTTGTGCACTCCCCTCCCCTGCACTCCAGTAAATCTTCTACAGTATTCAGGTATATTCATGTGCAACAATTCTTCATTATTTGCTACACACACCAGTCAATTGGAAAATTTCAATTCAATGCTGCTGAAATATGCACCTAAATGAGTAGGATTTCAATAAGTACACTCCCCTGTAATATACATGTGATTGATGACACAAATTGTATATGTTATTTTTATTATCTGTACTGCATTTTTTCAGGAATGATTCATTTTTGGCACGTACATTGCTCGCAGCAATTGATCACAACTGCCATCTTTTTCGAAAACCAGAGCTGAAGAAGAATAATGAAATAAAGTACAGTAAAGTTTACAGTAAATTATCAAAGAACTGAGAGCAGCAATTGTCTTAGAGGAGAAGAAATTTGATTTCTGGGCACCACTGGCTACTGAGATACTGCAGAAGGGGCTTGATGATAAAGACAGTATCCTGAAAAAAGTTCCATTGCCTGCTGAACACCCAAAAAATATCTCGAAACCCATTGTGATGAAGGCAATACCTGCCACAAAGGACATTGTCCAGCAGTCGCTTCCAGATCTACTAATGCCAACCAGTAAATTTGTACTCGTGATCGCTAGTCAACAGGTAATGACACAAGACAAAAAACTAGACAGTGAAACTCACTGGGAAAGTCCAAGCCATGCTAACAGTGGAGACACAATCCTGCAACCAGGGAAATGGCCCTTAAAATGCCACATATTGTTCAAAGACGACTGAGAACAAAACTATTAAAACTGTGGTGGCAGTTTCATCATTTCCAAAATCTCAAAAGAACACTGGGAGAAAAGATGCATATTCCGACGTATTCCTGTCTCTATACGCTCGGAATAAAATACATATTCCGACACGTATTGCGAACCGGAATATTAGTCGGAATATCATTAATATTCTGTGATATTACCTATTTCTATACGGTCTAGAATATTGGTGATATTCTTGGGGTATTTACGGCTGGAAATACCCCCGAATACGGACTGTATTTTACTAGTTTATTTATGTCTGATTATTTGTGAGATTATTTATGATAATTTCACATGTGAAAATTATCGCTTCTCAGCCATTATCAATCGAAGCTAATGGATATTTTTTATTGCTAGAAACGACTGCATTTTATTTGATGAACAGAAAAACAAATGGGTGATTGAAATACTAGATTTATTTTGCGTACAATGCTCGAAATAAATCTGGTACTGGTAGCGACCACTATACTTTCCCGTAATGGACCGACCGGTCCCTTGGGGGAAAATTTTAAAATATGGCCGCGAATGAAATTTGTTTTGCCGATTTTTATTTTTTTGACAAAATTAAACAAATGGAGGAATATGTAGATGTACTACAAAAAAGTACAAATATTACAGCAGTAAACTTTGTTAAACTATTTTAAGATAAGAATAAGACACAAAAAAGCTCTTGGTCCCATATTCCTCTGCCGGGTCGACCTCGCTCGGTTAAAAAGAAGTTATTAATGTGTTTATAAAGAATCATCTAATTATCTTTGTATAGTAGTGATTATTGCACGGTAATTTATTTTCGAAAAACATGAGGCAAAAGCTGTCTTAAGACTGGGAAGGAAATTTATATCAGCAGGTAAAACAAGTGACGCCATTATAATGTATTGTATATGTAGTGCAAATTCGCTCCCATAAACCTTATCCAACACAAGCATTCATCCATTCAAAGTTTTTTAACCACTTACTTTGAAATCATTTTTGTCTAGCAATACTGCTGTTTTTGAATACTTCAAAGTATAAAAAACAGTACGTCAAATGTTGACATTTAATACTACATGACCCACAGTGGGTCACCAACGGACCAACCTATACTAACCGGCTTTGTGAGTGGATAACAATGAAAGACAATAAACTATAGAAACTGTTTTTCTAAAGAACGAATCACAATTCAAACGGCCAATCCCTAATCCTCGTCATTTTATGTTAGTATTCATCCCCTATAGTGGGGATCAGTAGTTAGGTGGGCTCGTTTACGTGCAATAATTAAACATGTTTATTACATACATATACAATTAATATCTAGATTGCACGGCTTTTGAACGTTTTTAGCCAATCAGCATGTGCAATATGAGCGTCCAACGAATGATGAGGAAAATATAGTATCAAATAACAGTGGCTTTGTGGGATTACAACTATACATAGAAATATTTAATATATTTTTTACATTTCCATTTGAAACACTTGAATTAACTGTGATAATTCCCATCATTCTTTTTTGGGTATATTGTATGTTTGACTATTGTTGATATCAACGTTAATTGAGTTTATAGCTCTAAATTATTCCAAAATAGGCTATTGCTTTTTAAGAACAGTTTATCAAAAACAGTGTGTTTAGATGAGTGCAAATGCAATGGTGACAATATTTTCGTGAGGTGAAAGATGGAATGTTCTATTCAATGCGGTGGTAGCTGAGTTGAATGGAACATTCCATCTTTCACTGAGTGAAAATATTCTTACATTCATTATTTTTTATATAATATTATATTACATAATAGGCTTTTGCTTTTCAAAAACAATTAATAACATTTGTTTAACATTTTGGCAGATTGGATTTATTGAAAACATAAATAGTGCAATTATAGAACAAATACTATTGCACTCCTGTGTGTGTAATAGTATGTCTACTATTGAACTGTTTCTGTTCAATGTCATGTGACCATAATCAATCAATAAAATGATCAGAATTTAACAGGGTATTATATAAAATAAAGCATATAGCATTATTGCCATGTTCCATTGCACTCTTTGCAATTGGGACTTTCTATTTAATATCATGTGCCATAATCAACCAGGTCTGAAGTTCATGATTTGTTAATGATCAGGGGTGGAAAATGTATTGGACCATGGGACCAATTGGTTCCAGAACATTCTTGGGTTCTCAGAAGATATTTTAAGCTTGCATTTGTAAAATATTTCAGGTGAATTTGTACATGGGTTTCCTGACAATATTTCACCATGTACTGAAAGCAGAAAGTTTCTAGCAGAATGTTTCTGCTAGTGTAATGCAATGAGGGGGGGGGGGGGAGGGGGTTTGGGGGGGGAGAACACTCAGCATCAATAAAATGCTCATCAAACAAAATCATGTGAACATCTCCTATATGTTTTGCACAAGACAATGTGTTCATGAGAGTCTAAGAGTTAAATATTACATCTTGATAAATTTCTGATGCACACTGAGCTGGCTAAATGACTGCTTAAAAAGTGATCATTGTCTCTTCCGTAAATAATTTCACTTTGCAAAAAATTTTTGATTCTAGATCTATGGACCCAGAAAGATAGATATCTTTCCATCCCTGTTAGTAATGTACAAAAAATATTCTGACCAATGTGCAATCTCATGTCAAATCGTGTCCCCATGCTGTCTAAACATATTTCATTAAATTACAAAACATTTTTCCTGAAAGCATGCATGTCATGGTTAACTGGTATGTGAATCCCTTGCAAACATTGTACATTAAATAGCTGTAGGCAAATCAAACAAAAATTGATCAATTATGATCATGTCATATTAGTGTTGTTTGAAACCTTACTAACAGGCTGAACTAAGTATATAAGTATGGATTGTTATAGCAAATATGTATATAGTCTAATAGAGGAGGGCAAATCTATATATTATTTATACCAGGTGTCTCAGAAAAAGTATTGCTGTTTGATTTGATATTGCAGAAAAACTAGGGCATTCGATCATCAAATATTCATAGTTGCATATGGTATTCAGGAAGGGCTAATTTTTATGTTGTGGAGTCCCAAGTTAAATTAAGTTTAGTTCCATTTCTATTCCTCCAACCTTTTATATTGAATATAGACATGCAACCTTTTTTAATATTACAACAGACATAATATTAATGGCCCCAGACCATCAGAACCTTTACTTTTTATTATTATTATGTATGGCTTTAATGAGAAAATAGGTTTACAGCATTTGCACAAAAATTTGATTTAAAGCGCTCTTATTCACAAACATATGAAAATGAAGTCACCGTCTCAGTAGGTTATTCAGTGCTTTCTCAACCTCAGGCATTTTTGGTCGGTTGTTTGGGGAAACATTCTTACATAAGTGGTACAGTGCAGAAAGTTCTCTATCATTAAGCCTGTGACTCACAACTTTCATTAAATAGCCAAAGGAATAAACATCAGTGTGGGGGCGAAGATTTGAGCTTACAATATCATGATGGCACAAAGCATTATGCATTGTAGTTGATTCCGTGATAACATCGCTTTCAAATCCATGGTATGTTGTAACGATGAGGGTAGGGACTTTTGTTAAAACATACGCCGAGAAGTAAAGGGAGATTGAGGTGACGCAGGCTCTGTAATATCTCAGCTTCTTTAACAATCTGCCTGTCTAAACTTGCGCTCTTGATTTCTTTCACGGCCACTTTTATTGTCCCGTACATTGCTCGGTAACAAAGGCCGAATGTTCCTGCTCCGATTTCCTCATCGATAACCAAATGGTTCCTGTCGAGTTCTTTTAAATTGCCTGAGCTTTTAGCTTTTTCTTCACTCTTTTTCCACTGACAGTGGAAGTAAACTGCATGTTTGTGCAGGCGATTGTTTTCCTCTTTGAGTCTCTGAAGTTCCTTCATTTCGAATGAAGACGTTTCACCGCTTGCTACCATCTGCTTGTTTGCCAAACAGGGTGCCTCTGTCGAAATATTTCCTTCATTATTTGTCTCCTTAGTCAATTCCTCTCTCTTCCTTTTTCGCTCTTGCTTCTTATTTTGTCGTCTACGATGGGTGTTTTTCCGTCGATCTTCTTCACAGTGCCGAGTTTGCTTTGCGTTAAAACCCCTTTCCATCAGCTGGCTTGAATATATTACGTTTATTCACTGTGATGTTGGGCATACATGCAGTGTGCTCAAATTTTATTTGCTATGACTGATACAAATTTGCGGCAAAATTTGTTGCTTTGTGTTTCCGATGTTGACGACTAAATTTTATCTGGGTAATGTATACTGTAGGTGTGATGTTGTTTTTAACTTATATGTCAACAGCCGATTTATGTTTCCTAATAGGCATCTTCTCGAGCACCTTGTTACTGTTATTAAAAGTCCTCTATATGTGTGTGTGTGTGTGTGTGTATATGTCATAGATATAGTAGACCTAGATTGCTGACGTTACCTAGCGCGCCTGACCCCCAATAGAAGAATCCAAGATGGCGTCGCAACCGGGCAAAAAAACTAGGAATAGTATTACGAAAAACAGGTTTTTGGGCTTTTTTGATCGTTTAACTGCTGCGAATCACGTTCAACTGGACTTTTTTGAAAATAAGTCACTATTGCGGAGGTTTTGAACCTGAAATGAGACGAGTGGGCTAGATTCTTACAAAATTATCGTTCGCTGAAGATTCCAAGGAGTGGACGTTTTGACCGGTTCCGTTAGTTTGCGTGGATCAGTATTGCACTTTTAACACTTCGAATCACGATCGATCGCGTATATTTAGGAAACGATGTTTATTACCTATGTTTTATTTGTGAAAAGGAAAGCGTTTGCCGAATTTTATGAAAAAATATCGTGGGTTAATTTCCTCTTTATCAGCAGCTATACGCCGGCTATTATGACTGCACATCCACCTCCACCTGGAAGGTAGAATTTTGTTTGTTTGTTCATTATGGTTTTTATGAGTTTATGGGAAATGATTGTTTGTGTAGAATCTGCTGACAAAGTAGCACAAATGTAAAAACAAATGATTTAAATAAGTATGAAAGAAACCCATGTTTCCAATTGGTTTCTATTGATTTATGATTATTGATATCAATACATATAATTTGTGTAAATCTGAGAAGCTAAGCATAGTTTTAGAGACTCATGATATTATTAAAGTGTACGTGAACATGCATGAGACTTGATAACATGCATGAATCAAATTAACATTTAATATACTTGAAGCAAAGATCTATTAAAATGTTAAATGACCAGGTTTTGTGTCATCAAAACTCAGAAAGTGTCTGGTATTATAAATTATAGATGTACAGCTTAATAAAGTTCAAAATACATATTGCTGGTTGCCAATGTGCTTCTGATTTTGCTCAAAATCAATTACAATATTGAAATCTGCACATGAAAATCTCACCATTTGTCAACAAGCTGTGCCTGTGACAAATGTGTTGCAAAGATGAAAACAAGTTGTGAAATGCTGTAATTTTTTAAAGCTCCTGTAAGCTTGTTAACAAGACATTTATAAATGCTTGTAAATGTGTGGGAATGTAAACACAGTTTTTGCAAAACATTATTATAAAATCAGATATTCTTTAGGATTGCTATAGAGATAATTAAGCAATATAACTTGCTACAGAGATAATTAAGCAATATAACTTGCTACAGAGATAATTAAGTAATATTGACTTCTGCCTATAGGTATCACTTTTCATTTGTAATAAATATGACATCTCTGCAAGCCCAAAGCAGAACCCTGCATGTCCATTATTACCTTATCCCAACTTAAAGTCAATCATGCTGCCTCCTGCAAAACTTGTAGTGTACCAGTACTGAAGGACTTTACGCAGATGTTCAATTTCACATTTAATACTAAGCAAAAATCAAAATAACACTCAAAATCAAAATCACTAGAAGTAGTAATTTGCAAAAAAGTTAAACTCACCACAAGAACATACTAAACAACCAGTTGTCTACTCCAGAAGTCTTTAACGAACGATATTTGATATATGATAAACATCGTTTTCTAAATATATGCGATCGGTCGTGATTCGAAGTGTTAAAAGTCCAATAATCCACGCAAACTAACGAAACCGGTCAAAACGTCCACTCCTTGAAATCTTTATCGAACGATAATTTTGTAAGAATCCAGCCCACTCTTCTCATTTTGCGCTCAAAACCTCCGCAATAGTGATCTATTTTCAAAAAAGTCCAGTTGAAGGTGATTCGCAGCAGTTAAACCATCAAAATAGCTCAAAAACCTGTTTTTTGTAATACAATTCCTAATGTTTTTGCCCGGCTGCGACGCCATCTTGGATTCTTCTATTGGGGGTCACGCGCGCTAGGTATACGTCAGCAATCTAGGTCTACTATATCTATGG
>CAWLCR010000054.1:0-11000 GCA_963855995.1 Muricea muricata | reverse complement strand
ACGTTGACACGTCTTTGTTACAATCTGATTTAGACCGGGTGAGCGACTGGGCCAAAACATGGCTGATAAGTTTTAATCCTGACAAGTGTGAAGTAATGAGAATATCTCACCAACGTGATCACTCAATTCCAACATACCATTTTTTTGGGAAATCACTCAAGGTTGTTAACAAGTCTAAAGACCTAGGCATACTTATGTCAAGTGATTTAAAGTGGGGTGATCATGTAAATGCCACCGTAAATAAGGCGAACCAGATTTTAGGCGTAATTAAACGGACTGGGGGATGCACAAATCCAGCAGTGTTCTCAAAATTATACACGTCCCTAGTCCGACCAATACTGGAATACGCGACACCTGTATGGTCTTCATACCTAGTGAAAGACATCGAAGCATTGGAGAAAGTCTAAGGAAGAGCTTCAAGATTAGCGCTTAAACAAAAGCGCGGAGAAATGAGTTATCAAGAGCGCTGTACACTCCTAAAATGGGGCACTCTTGAAAAACGCAGAACCTATCAATCATTAGTTGAATGCTATAAAACAGTATTTAACCTGAACGGTATATCATTTCATGAAGTTTCTGATTACAAATTCACAAACAAAACTAGAGTAAATCACAAGTATACACTGTACACCAAGTTACTAAGATTAGACTGCTATAAACACTCTTTCTTTGTTCGAATTATTAAATTGTGGAATGATCTTCCCCACGATGTTGCCGAAGCAGAAAACCTCACTAAGTTTAAAAAACAACTTAAGAACCATATGAATATGTTCTAGATTACTATTATTCTTTATTTATTTTTAAATTGTTAAATTTGGTATATTTTAAGTTACGTAAATGACTTTATTTTTAACAAGGGGATCTTAAAATAGGGCTAACCTAGAGACTCTCGGGCAAGGACCTTGTTACACTTCTTTCACTACTATTATTATTATCTCCTATTACTACTATTATTGACTAATGCCATGTATCAGGCTACCTTGAATAAATTGATTGGTTGATTGATTGACTGAGGCCATTTCCAGCCGGGCAAAATCATTTCCGGTTACCACCTTGAAGCGAAAACAATATTTATGGAGTTGTATTACGAAATGAGCCAAGGAGCTGGGTTTATCGCAATTTTGAGGCATTTTCAAGCGCTGTGCTAAATGGTTGCCTTTGGGTATACAAAGAACAAAATATTTTCTCCCTTTTAGTGGGATATTTTTGTAAATTTTGTCAATAATGCTAAAGACGTTTGGCAAGTTGCGTATTTGAAGTCTATTTTCGACACAACGTCTGATAACTGGTCTTTGACGATGGTATTTGCACTCTCCTGACTATTACAATGCTCTAGCAGAATATAAACTGATGTCAGATGGTTTGAACGTAGGATAAGAAATTTGTTTGTAGCATTCGTGTTTCTCAAACAAGCGGAAAACATAGAAATTATGGTCGGCGTTGTTCGCGTTCACATAAATTTGTTATTCACTCTTTTTTTTCAGTTTTGGCATCAGTCTTTTGGTATTAGCGATTCAAATTGAATCATGATTTGAATAATATAAAAATATTAATATTTACTAAATTGTTTGTTCATAAGAACCGGTTTTGTTCGTTCACAATAAATCGACTTTTGATTCTGGCTAAATGAGTGGTCGAGAGACTAAGGATTTCTTTACAATGAGATATTTGATGGGAGAAAGTATATCTAATGTTTTTTTCGGTAATTTGGGATCATAAATGTTTTAACTATGTGATGATTTAAAATGCTCCATATGCAAACTTTAAATATTTGATGGTTTAAAAGGAGCCCATGATATTAACTAAGCTAACACTTGGGACTTTCCTTGAGAAAAACTAACAGAATTGGCAGCACAACCAATTGGAGAAAAGTGGACATGGAGATAAATGTAGCACAACATTCCATGATTCATTTCAGATAAATGCATTTACCAGTTTGGTTTACAGTATGCCTGGTAGGTGGCATAGACCACTTTCAAGTTTCGCTGCATTTGATACAAGTATGAGTATGACAGATTAAAACATACTACTAAACAAATTATTAAGTAGTAAGTGTAGTAAGTAGAGTAAAATGAAAAGCATAAGTCAAAAGCATATCACATGATAGCAAAGAATTCACTGTCTCCCCAGCAAAACATCTGTGCGGTCGACGTTACTTCAATAAATAACAAGTCGACAGAGCCAAGGGTTTTTTGGTGCTAAACTAATTACATGTACATTTTATGCTATTTTTTTGTATTTTTGTTCTTTAAAACTTAGTATATGCTAAAGTACTTATTGCATGTATTTTTTTGTATTGCACTTATTGTAGTTGTAGACTTGTCCACACAAAAAAAAACATTGAACGTAGTCAATAAGTGTTCATTGACACATAAGGCATAATTAGGGATTTCCACTCAAAATTGCTTTTCTTCTGTTAGTTTTGACATAATTTTATTGGCTCTAAAGATGGAAAAGTTATTGATTCACACTTGATACAATATATTTATAAAAAATGTCATCTGTTCATGTTTATTTAATTTAAAAAACATTTCTCAACTCCAGAAAGGAAAAAAATAACTTGGTATTTAATAATACAATTCCTTTGGTTGATTCCTTTCCATTGATCACCATTCACGACGTAGATTTAACAGTAAATTTATCCTGTTTTTTAAGCCTTCTTTGACAACACTATTGCCATCGAGTCTACAAACTATTCCTGAAATGTCTTCGGACCTTGTTTTGCTTCATTTAAAGTTATTGGCTCTTAAAATAAAAACCGCGAGAACTTTTGCCCTAGAAAGTCTAATTCCTAATTCAACACTGCTCCAGACATTTATGGTTGCTGGCGTTGCATGCAAGCAACACATTCACCATCGACTTAATGTAGATACCATTAAATCAAATTTAGATTTAAAACAACTAGAATAATTTCAGTATGAGCGATACCAAACTTGGTTTGAAAAGTAATCAGTCCGTATAAAAATTTGTAATATTAGATTGTTATGAAAACAAATTTATATCAACCCGAACAACACAGACTATAATTTCTATATTTTCTGCTTGTTTCAGAAACACGAATGCTACAAACAGATTCCATACCTTTCGTTCAAACCATTTGACATCAGTTTATATTCTGTCAGAGCATTTTAGTATTCAGGTTGGTGAAAATACCATCATCAAAGCACATGCCGTTATATCCCAGCCCATTGGAGATTCGACAAAGTCAACACCAACACTCGCTTCGGCACAAGTGCCCCAGCAAGTAACTAGTCATGCAGAGAATTCTATCAAAAACGCAAACATTTTCGTGAGTTTTATTTACGTTTGCAACGTGGACGTTTGACCGTTCGAAACAGAAGCCATTTCGATGCAAAACCAGACGGTTCTGCAACTGCAACTGTCATATTATGTCATGTTTTGATGCACGTTTTAACAATTCTAATATATATCAAACCAAATTGAAGCTTGTATAGTGATACAATCAAAGGTCTCAAAGAGACGACTCACGGATACAAAAAGAACGAAACAAAGCGAATGATTTCACGTGAAAATTGCAATACGATGTTTCTATTTTTTCTTACCGCAGACAGTCAGATTTTACGAAATGTCCACTCATGATTAGCCAGTGTGAAATCATGATCAGTCGTCTAGTATAGCTGCTGGAAAGTTCATATTCCGAGAGTACTCAGAGTAGTCGCCAATCCGTGTTTTAAGACTTCATTCTCGCTCCACGTTTTATAACATGACTTTAATAACAACAGTTCGAAATCAACACAATCAAATGGTCGATTGAATTTCAGCGTATTTAGCACACTATTCTTGACGTCCTGCATTTTCGTGCCCATTCCCCCAGTCTTTCGCGCGATCTATGTATTGTCGAGATCTCGATTCAGCGTCGGTCGGATGTCTGTCCATCCGGGGGATAATTAGCTTCAGGTTGCTTTGTAAAATGAGGGGGCAGGTCCAACAAGATTTTGTATTGCACACGCAAGATTCCTTCCAGTGCTCTGTGTTCAAAAGTCAAGAAATCAAGTAAGTATGGCTTTGTTTATTGCTTCTAATATACATCAAGGCGATGAAATTTTTAGTGTTCAGTCTAGAGGGAAGCAATGTGCTTTCATGAGCTTGTCAGCAGTTTTAACAGCCCAAAATACACCACTGATCGATTGGTCGACAACTACAGTACCTCGTCCAGTTTCCGGACACCAAACAGTTTTTCGCTGTATCTCGCCTTTAAAGATGCTGTGATGCGTAAAACTTTCACATTCTGTAGATATATTTGTTTGAAAACTTATGTTAAAAGAAAAACCAGTTTGGTTAATTCTTTAATTTTTTTCTTGGCGAAAACTTCAGCAATTTTCGTGCCCAGTTTCCGGACAGCTCGTCCAGTTTCCGGACACCATTTTGATATCCCTATTTTACTCTGAGGTGACGTAAACTTGATACATTTTATTCTTCTTTAATTGGATATTACAACAGAAATCGTTTTTAAATAACATTTATTGTTAAAACGGTTTTTTCTTGCATTTGACCATTTGCGTAATAAATGACATTTTTTCCAGTGATTTTACAAAGAATACCTGTACCGGCTGTACGGATTTATCTCCTATCTAGCTAGAGTTCTAGCATATCATACAAACATAGTAGGGTTACCCTTTAAAAATCGTTTCAATTCTTTTCCAATAAAAATGAGATATTTTTATGTTTTGCACGTGCTGCATGTCGGTGTCCGGAAACTGGACGAGATATGTCAAATACATGAATATTTTAAACTTCAAATCTTCCTGATGTTTTTTTAAAAATGGCGGTAGTTTTTTTCGTTGTATGAAAGGTAACGTTTTTTCCTGCTTTATGAACGTAAAATCGATTGAGATTTACCCCCCAGTTCCTGGTAATTTGCTCCTCAGAGTATAGCATTTGTTTAGGGCGCCGTAAACTATGTACATTTTGAAAAAAAAATGTCCGACTTACCTTCACAAAAATTCTTTATCGCCACAACAAGAAATTTAAAAAGACCGCCAAAAACATAAAAATGTTCGTAATATATCGGAGAATCATCGGACCATACCGTTTGAATACGGCTTTTTGTTTATAAAGAGAAATTTACAAATGAAATTCAAGTGTCCGGATATTGTTACTGTCCGGAAACTGGACGACATACTGTACATTGAATAATGTCTTATTACAAGGGGACAAAATGTACTTGAAAGCTCTGGATAATGGCTTGATTGTCTTAGACACAGGTGTGGAATTCTTATCTATAGCTAACTTACCAACATTTGTTAGTTTTTTGGGTAGTAAAAACGAGCTTTCATACGAGATGTGTCGGTCTGTGAAATCACCTGTTCAGGGACAAGGAAAAACAACATCACCTGTAATGGTGACACCAAATAATGAAAATGGTAACCGTCCTATTGTGATAGAGTCCTTTCGTGCACAAAAGAACACTGTTGTTTCTATGGAGGCACAAAATGTTATTGATCTGCCCATTGTGGTGGAGCCCATTGAGGCACAAAATAAAGTTGATCTGCCCATTGTGGTGGAGCCCGTTGAGGCACAAAATAAAGTTGATCTGCCCATTGTGGTGGAGCTGGTTGAGGCACAAAATAATGACAATTTACCCATCTCAGTAGAGCCAAGTGAGGTAGAAAATGAAAATCAAGTTTGGTTTATAAAGTATAGAAAAGAGCTTCAAGGCCTTGTTATAACTGACCGAGAAATTGAGTCTCATTACTATGATATTCACACAGCACTTTCTAATACTTTTTTAAAAAATAGTTGTGCCATTTTGATTCTAGAAGGGTATATGATGTCCTAATAAAGCAAATGAATACTTTCTTCTTATTCGACTCGCATGCCAGAGACTCTAAAGGCATGCCTAATCCTAATGGCACAGCTGTTGTCATGAAGTTTAATGATATTTTGGATTTAGAGCAACATTTGTATTTTCTGTCAATCGAACTACATACCAATTTATTTGAAATTGTACCTGTGCAATTAATAGCGCCTGAGACTAACAGTGAAAGAAAATCCAGACTTTGTAAAGCAAGACAGTCTAAAAAACAAAAGCGTTTAGAGGAAAATGATCACAACAGACATATTAGACTCCAAAAGGATAGTGAGTCTAAGAAAAGGAAACGGTCAGAAGAAATTGACAGTGATAAACAAATTAGACTTCAGAAAGTTAAGGAGTTAAAAAAGAGAAAGCAGTCAGAGGAAACTGACAGTGAAAGACAAATTAGACTTCAGAAAGATAGGGAGTCCAAAAAAAGAAAGCAATCACAAGAAACTGACAGTGAGAGACAATTGCGACTTGAGAAAGATAGACTTTATCAAAAGCAAAAACGTGCACAAAGAGTTTCACAGACTCAAAGTGAAATAAGCCAACAGGATTATTTAAATATGTTTGACAGTGCTCAAAATGGTGGTATTGAAGAGCAATGTTGGGCTAAGGCCAACATTAATAAATTTCACAAGTCTGTGCAATACACTGTCAGTCAGTGTACAGTATGTCAGGAAGCATGGCCCTTGAAATCTAAACCGAGGTCACCTTATGTGTGTTCAGGATGTTCTAGAGATAAAAAATCTCCTAAAAAATTTTCTTCTGAAAACTCAATGATACCTTCACCTGTTCCAAATGAATTAAAAGATTTAACTCAGGTTGAGGAAATGTTAATTGCTCGTGCTTTGCCTATCATGAGGGTTTATATGAAACCTGGCGGTCAACGAGGTTATTCAGGGCATTGTGTTAACTTACCACAAAATGTCACAGAACTTGCAACATCTTTGCCAAGATACCCCAAAGATTTGGCTGTGATTATTGTCAAGGTTAAAGGTCGAGAAAACACATTCAAGGATGTGAGAGTGCGAAAGCAAAATGTTCACAATGCTTTAGTTTGGCTAATCAATAATAACCCACATTATTCTGAGTTATTAATTAATCAAGATGCATTAAATTCATTGCCTGAAAATGGTGTGCCACCTGACCTTATGACTGTTGAGACTGATGATCATATGGTCTCAGATGACAATTGTCCCCCTGATGTGGGTCCTCCTACTGATAACCCATCAGAGGATATTGTTTATAATGACTCAACTGAAATGAGTAGTTTTTACCTGTTGGTGAACAACAACAGCAGGAAATTGAAGCTGTAAGAAATCAGCTGTCCGAAAATGAACCAATAGAATGGCCCTCGCTTCACAATGAACCATTAAATGAGTATCAGGTATCACATCTGGCCACAATGGCTTTCCCAACATTATTCCCAGATGGAAAAGGTGATCCTACTAATGAAGGACTTCTCAGGGATATCCCTCTTCAGAAACGAATAAAACATCTTCTAAAATTTGCAGAAATTATTGATGGTAAATGGGTATACCGTTTTGCCAACCACCCCCGATTTTCATATTGGGCATTCAACATGATTCAAAGAAAACGAATCTTACAGCAAAGTGGAATATTCTTAAAACAGAACCCAGGTGAAGCACATCTCACTATTGATGAACTGCGTGAAATGGCTGCAAGTAACAATGCTAATGTACTTATGTCTAAAGTGTCTAGATATGTTGGCAATATTGCAGGTACTAATGCTTACTGGAATAGAGTAAGAGAGGAACTCAAAGCTATCATAACTAGTGTTGGAGCACCCACATTATTTTTTACTTTCTCCTCTGCAGATATGCATTGGCCTGAATTGCATGCTTTATTTAAAGTTGATACTGACAGTGATTTAGGTAACTCGACCAGCGAGGTAAGACGACAAAATGTGATTAACAATCCACATATTGTAGATTGGTTTTTCACACAAAGATTAGAAAGCTTTGTAAAACATTGGCTTTATGACACACTTGGTGCAAAGTGGCACTGGTTTTGTTATGAATACCAAGGTAGAGGTAGTATCCATTGTCATGGTACTGCTAAACTAAATAATGACCCAGGTTTGTGTCAGCTTACTCAAACTGCTTTGAAAGGTTTCTTAGCTCAGAAAGTTAAAGATGAAAATGATTGTCCTGATACAACAGAATTAGACCAGGATATTGAAGCTGGTCAGAAGGCTGCTCACACAGTTTGTCAGTATGTTGATTGGTTGTTATCAACTTTCAATCCCAATCCACCAGATGAGGACATCTGGATAAGACCTGAAACTCATCCATGTCAAAGAATTCATCAACACATTCCTGAACATGAGAAACAATCAGATTATGTAGATCTATTAAACATGGTTCAACGTCACACTCGTTGTAGTACAAGCTATTGTCTAAAAAAAAAGTCAAATGAAACTGAGTTGAAGGGTAGATTTCATTTCCCTTTCAATCATTGTCCCAAGACAAGATTAGAATTTGAAAAAATTCACACTTCTGGTGATAATGAACATTATAGAGCAAAGATTGTAACTAAAAGAAATGATGCTCGGTTAAATAATCATCAACAACTTCAACTCCAAGGGTGGAGAGCTAACTGTGATATTCAAGTTGTTATTGATCACTATGCTTGTGTTGAATATCTCACAAAATATGCAGCTAAAGATGAGCCACGGTCACCTATATTAAAACAAGCATTCAATTCTATTGTGCAGAATGTTGATAGTAATACTGACCCTCGTAGAGCTATTAAGAAGGTTGTTATGAAATCTCTGGGTGAAAGAGATTATGCAGCTCAAGAGACAATGCATCATTTGTTGTCTTTGAAACTCCACAGTTCTTCATTTAAAGTAATGCCAGTTAGCCTAAATGGTTCACGTAAAGTGCGTGATACTGCAAGTATTGATGAGGGTAAATCGTGCACTGATTATTCCCTTCTTGATGTGTATGCTAATCGTGAACAATATGAAAGTTCAGAGGCTATAATAAATATGAACTTTGTTCAATTTGCTACAACGTACAAAGTGGTTAACAATGAACTGACGAAATTGCTAGAGAACATTATACCACGGATATTTCCAACGTATTCTCCTAACCCAAAAGGTCCAAATTTTGGACTGTATTGTAGGTATCAAATTTTGAGGTATAAACCATGGAAAACAACCCAAAATAATGCATGGGGTGACCAGGAACCAACTGATGAGGTTCTGATCAATTCTTGGCATGAATTCCTGCAAACACCTTATGGGCAGTCTAACGTCACAGACTGGTTTGATAAATTACAAGCTGTCATTCAAAGTCAAGAACCGGAAGATGAACCTTCTGTAGAACAGGAGACAACCCGAGAAGAGTGGATGATATTATCAGACCTGCACACTCCTTTTGATAACTCTGAACAAACACCAGACTCAACATATGATTGGCATCTTGACAGAGCCAATTATTCAGAACAACAAATCCAGGAAATGCCAACTTGGATAAAAACAAACAAAGAGGAATTCACTGTTGATGAGCAATATGTTGTTGTTGACACTAACAGTTTTAGTGAAATGCAAAAACTTGCTTATGACATTGTTAAGACTCATTTTGATGATACATCATCTGAGAAAGAACTACTATGTCTCATTATAAATGGTGTTGCAGGAACTGGTAAAAGTTACCTTATTAATGCTATTAGACATCTTCTGCAAAGTAAATGTGCTGTTACTGCTACCACAGGTAAAGCAGCTTATAATGTTAGAGGTGTAACTGTGCATTCTCTATTAAAGTTACCAATAGGATCAAGAGGTAACAAAGATCTAGCAGGACAAGCCTTGTGTAGGTTACAAGAGAGTGTTAGTAACATTGGATACATCATTATTGATGAATACTCCATGCTTGGTCAAGTTTCATTTGGCTGGATAGACAAGCGTTGCAAACAAGCAACTGGTTATAAAGACAAAGTATTTGGGGGAAAATCTTTGATTTTAACTGGTGATCCCGGTCAATTGCCACCAGTTGCAGATAAGCCTCTTTACCATGCTAAACCATCAAATGCTGTTGGTGAGCAAGGTCATCAAGCATATCATATGTTTGAAAAGGTTGTTAAACTTACTGTAAATCAACGTGTTCAAGGTATGACATCTGAACAAGTACAGTTCAGAGATTTGTTGTTACGACTTCGTAAAGGCGAGTCAACTGTCGATGACTGGAAGTTACTTCTGACACGTCAACCATCAAATGTCACTAATTTATGTGACTTTGAAGATGCTACTAGACTTTTTTATAGTAATGAACAAGTTGCTAATTACAACCACGAGCAGCTGACAAAACTTGATCATCCAATTGCTCATATTAGTGCTCGTCATTCATCAGCATTGGCCAAAAAGATGGCTTCAGATGATATGTCCGGATTAGAATCTGTTGTGTTTGTAGCAAAGGGTGCTAGAGTCATGTTGACCATGAATTTGTGGTCAAGTGTTGGCCTCTGCAATGGAGCTACAGGAACAGTTGTTGATATTATCTATCAAAACAACCATCAACCACCTGACTTACCTATTGCGATAATAGTAGAATTTGAAAACTATAGAGGACCTGTCTTTATTGAAAACCAACCGCTGTGCATCCCAATATGTCCAATCACTGTCACAGCACAGACAGAAGTAGGTTTCCATGAGAGGCAACAGTTACCTCTTAGGCTTGCTTGGGCTCTAACAATACACAAGAGCCAAGGATTGACGCTTCCAAAAGCATGGATAGATATTGGCAAATCTGAAAGAACTGCTGGAGTTTCGTATGTTGCTATTAGTCGAGTAAAATCACTTGCATCCTGTGTCATTGAACCAATGACGTATGAACGATTAACATGCTTGAAATCATCAGCTAACTTACAATATAGACTTGAAGAAGAAAGCAGGCTAGATCAGTTAGCACAGGCTACCAGCTGTGAATAAAGAACAGAAAACTATCAAGTTTAAACAATAGAGGGATTTCATGTATGTATCCCTGTTATAATGTGGTATAATTTAATTTTATAAAATCATAACTAATTTACTCATTATTATTACTGTATGGATGAAAATATTGTGATTTGCAAGCTGCCAAGACAATGGTAAGTTTTTGTTTGTCTAACCCCTCCCCTGCCCATTCAATTTATTTATGTTTCTAAATAAATGTTA
>CAWLCR010000052.1:0-66353 GCA_963855995.1 Muricea muricata | reverse complement strand
CTTTTTAAAACTTTCCATTTCCCCCCAGTTGCGCTCCTATTGACAATGTTTTTAGGGGATTTTGACAAGCTGGATTGGTAATCTGTAAAGGCTTCGACCACTCGCCTTTCACCTCTATAGTCACGGATTTAATCGTGATAAAATTTACATCAACTGGCTTTCCAACAATGGACCATTCCCCAATTAGACAAAGTTTTAAATTGGAAAACAAGTTTAGCACAGTAAAAAGAGCTTCCTAAATTTAGTGAAATTGTGAAGTTTGGTTGCAAAATATTGTAAAATGTGGAAAATATGACTGTAAAGTTTGCGAATTTTGTATACTTTTGTATTACGCACGGAAAAGCGTTACCACTATGTGGAAATGTGGTAACGCTTTTTCCCGCGTAATACAAAAGTATACAAAATTCGCAATCTTTACATTACTATATTTTCGACATTTTACAATATTTTACAACCAAACTTTACAGTTTCACTAAATTTACGAAGCTCTTTCCAACTGTGCTAAAATCGTTTTCCAATTTGAAAGTTTGTCTAATTGGGGAATGGTCCATTGACATTCAAATATCATTATCTCACCAGATACTTAAACACAAGTATTTACATCCTGTATATCCCAATCAACAGAGATAACGCATGTGTAACAAAATTATATAGGTCAATAGATAAAACCTGTCAGCAATAAATTAACTTGATATTAAATACATGACAAAATTAATGCAATTTGATTGGCTGACATGAGTATAATTATTTCATTAATAGCACTCCATGTAATGTGGTCATCATATGTATAATAATCCCACATTACATTTATGTACAATTAATGATTAAAATTTTTGCAAAATGTGACAAATGGCTTATGCAATTTTCGCAAATTTTTCACTCCTAGTGTTCATTATTATTACTCATACTTCATCCTGTGTGATTTTCCTAATGATACAAAATACAACTAGAGACAATATTTCTAAATAACAGTTTTTAATCAGGACTGTACTACACAGGAATTTTTTGTTGGGGGGGGGGAGGGAGCACAGGCATGAATATTTCCAATATGGTGGCCGGTCGATATAATTTGGTGCTTGTTTGGAGTCTGGCACCCAATCTGATACATGGAAAAAAATTTATACTGACAGAGTATAATTAAAACCTATTAATGGCCTTATAAATTATTTACACCCCATTATACATTGCACACCTCATAAGCTACTATTTAATTTCAAATGAGAGCTAACTACAGAATAACTCTAATTAGCAATGGTAACATAAAAATTTCAAGTTTAACTATCTCCAGGGGGGGGAGGGACCATCTTTATACAGACCCAGTTTTAATCAAACCAATCTCTTGTAAACAATATTTGGTAATTTTCATGTAGTCTGTTGTTGGTAATGACAAACACCAAGGCAAATCCACACCTGATGAGCTTAAGCAATTTGACATAGGATTGTATGAGATACATTATCTAGCAAAAATCATATTATCTAGTAACCGCACAGATTTGTACAATTATCTGACAGGATACTAGATATTTCTACCCAAGAAATTTATAGCACTTCTGTAATTTATTTCATGATAAATATGATCATCATGTACATAACATAATATTTAAAGTATCTGTTGGAGTGTTTTATCATAATGAAAATTCCAGCATGTAGCTTCAAACATAACTATAACAGATTTTATCTCAGAATGTGCTATATAGAGAATGATAATTACGTTGAGCTTTGTTGGGTGTTCTAGTTCATAGCTCTTATGCAAATCCCTGAGTTAAAGTTTAACCTGCATTTGTAAATATCTATTCCTTTCAAAACTTCAAAAATCAAAATTGCTGTTGATTTAGACAAGATTTGTAAAGAAATATTACCAGCAAGTTAATACAAAAACAAAATTCTTTTAAATTTTACGTTAACCAAGGGTTCAGCTAACCATCTTTTGAAAAACTGGCACAGGATATCATGCGAGATGGTTGACAAGTTCACCAATAACCTTTTGTAATATATATGTTTGAATGTTTTCAAACATCTTTGACATATTTATAAAATATCTGGTATCCGGACGGTTTAGTTTCAGATATCTGGCAAGTCCCTTATCTGGCTAGACAATGAAACCACTGTCCGGTTCAGCCCTACTTTGAACTGATCTGACAACATGGCTCTGGACAAAAACATATATACCAGCTATAATCTGGGTAAAGATTACAGTACTGTCAGATTATTGTTTACTATAATATATTAATATTCAACCAGGCCTGTTTCGGCGTGTATTGATCGTTTCCACGCTAAGGTTTTTATGTGCGGCAAGAAAATCCTTGAAAGCTTTGAAGAGGACCTTGTTATAAATACATTAATCTATTCTTTGACAATACTCACCTTAGCTCATCCAAATTGAACCTGTCTGAGCGATCTGGATATGTCAAATGCATTACATATTTTTACAAAATACTTCAAAGCCACATAGGGCACTGTTCAACTGTAATAATCATAACAAATGTGTGTAATTCCTGAAGAATTTTCGACTTGACAACAACGTTTCTGTTTTGTTTATAAAATGGAATGTTTTGTAATTGGCGCTGAGAGGTCAACAATGCTTCCACTTAACGTTGCTAAGAGTTCCATCATTGGATTTTCCACTATAGTTTAACCTCAGGGGCAGTTATGCTGCCTGTGAGCTCATTTTCAGTGACGTTCCCGGGGATCGGAGGGTGTTTTGAGATTTTTCTAAGCCTGAGGTGAAAAGTGTAGTGGGTACGATTATTATTCAAATTTCTGACGAGCAAAAAAACACCGATGTATGGATTTTAAATTATCAATAAACCTGTCTGAATATTGATAAAATAGCGTTTTAAAAAATCCTAGAAATTATAAATTTCTCGCAAAAGTAAGGCCCAATCCCCCCCAGGAATCTCGCGCCTTCGCCACTCGTTCTGCCCCCCCTCCCCTCCCAGTTTCATTACCCTGGCAACGCCACTGGGCTCATTGAGCTGTGTAAAGTCTGGTTCACTCGATGAAACAAGCATAGGCACAAGCAGAAGAAAACGAAATTTTCTTTTTCTTGTGCTCATAATTATCTTTAGCATGCTTATTCTACGCTTCTCTTTTCTTTATTTATACCATGTGAGCGTCTTTTTGTGTTGTGCTTATTCCATCTTGTAAACCAGCCAGGCTTACGATCCTCATAGAACTCAGAAAAACATGAGCTGGGAGGGGAGAGGAGGGGGTGCTCATACAAACATTATCTCGCTCAACAGTCGTTATCTATAAATACACAAATATTGTGGGCTTAGGGCTTCTGAAAATGTATGGCAGGGGAGAGATAGCACACCCGCCTGGTTTGTCTCATATATCAACCGATAGTATCAGAGACGTAGCCAGAACTTTAATTTCGGGTGTGGGGGGGGGGGACTCTGGGAAACTAATAATTATGATAGCCGAGGAGTTTGAATTGGGCATTGCCGTTAACCATATCGATGTGAATAAAGAGGTAAAAATGGCTTAAGTATCTTTCTGAATAGTGGAAATTGAAATACCAGGCGGGAAACGTACTCTGAATATGAATATTAATGGCCAGAAACGTTAGTATAGTTAAGTCAGAGTAAGAGATGTTATGTCTAGAGAGATGATGATGAGTCCGAACAGCCGACATTTGCTAGCCTGAAAATTTATTTCCAGTTTTGGACGAAACTCCTGTGCATTCTGAGATTCGCGTGTGTATATGTCGGCGTCTTTGACCAACATACAATGCGCCACGTACAGCATTGACACTTATACAAAACATATACACAACATGCGATCTCATTGCAAAACGGATTTGGCCCTTGAATGGAAAAAGTCATCACGTAGAACGGAAGACAAAGCGAATAGATATATGTGCGTAAGCGGATGAAAGTAATCTGTAAAGTTGTGAGTGCATATATATTTGGAAACCATGTCGACCAGTGTATGGAATGCAAAAGAAAATAATCAGGTCGTCTTGTTGGATCTTAATTAAGGACAACGTTGGACTTATAGTGAAGAAAACCGTTAAATAAAATACTTGAATATTGAAGTCCCTTTCCAATTTTTCGATGTACTGTTAATTGAGAGATGCTCATTAAGATTTTAAATTGAATATACCTGTATACTCTGGTCTTTTATAAAAGGAACATGTCAAAAGCGTTCATATTTTGGAACAAAGTGTGCATCAGGAAGTTACTGAAACGTCTTAGTAGATTCGATTATGCTCACAACAGCAACATTAAAGATTATTTTAATGCATGACAGGGGCGGATTCAGGATTTTTCGTACGTAGGTCAAGATTTTCTGACGTCATTCGGGGGGGGGGAGAGAAAAAGTACTTAAAATTATGCTAGTTATTAAATATAGGCTAGTTAGAGAAGCTTTAGTGATTTTAGATTCACTCACAAATCATGTTCTGTGACAACTATACTTTCACACCATATATCAGATTCAGATTACCAATGATTCAAATTACAATCAATCATGATGTGAAATGGATAGGCTGGCTTGCCTGGGTAATTCTATATGGCATCCCCATATTAGAAAAATGGATAAGTTAGTTAATGACATCTACATCTACAATTTATTAGTCTTGCAAAGGGATAACCATCACTGCCAAACATGTCCAATACTGTCAATCTGATACGGATCGTGAATCTACTTCACGACCCGACAAACTGTTACGGACCGTAAGTATACCCTTATGGTCCGTATCTGTTCGTCAGCGCACTAGGTGGTCGGGTAAAGCGCTTGCATAATCAGCAAGATACTGTATGCCAACAGTTCGTACGGTCCGTACAATCCGTACGGATCGTGATCCAATTCACGAACCGTCACAGATCGTGAGGCGAACTTTTGCGGGATAACTTATACGGCTATATAGACAATTTTTATCTGATATTCTTCGTTCTTGTCTTATTAGAACCACGTACAACAACACGGCTATTCCTTTAAAAATAATGTGCTAAAATTGGTAAGCACAACATCACATACAGCCTCAACAATTCCCCATAATAGCACAACAGTCATTATGACTTTTCAGATGTATTTATCAAGCATTTCTCGTTCTTTAGTGTCTTGTATTCCTCGTTCTTGTCTTATTAAAACCACGTACAACAACACGGCTATTCCTTTAAAAACCATGTGCTAAAATCAGTAAGCACAACATCACATACAGACTCAACAATTCTCTATAATAACACAACAGTCATTTTGACTTTTCCGATGTATTTATCAAGCATTTCTCGTTATTTAGTGTCTAATATTCCTCGTTCTTGTCTTATTAGAACTACGTACAACAACACGGTTATTCCTTTAAAAATCATGTGCTAAAATCAGTAAGCACAACATCACAATTACATAGCTACATAATAGCAGAACAGTCATTTGGACTTTTCGCATGTATTTATCAAACATTTCTCGTTCTTTAGTTTCTTAATTAAGAAAACCACGACATTACTTCTATTTATTTAATATATTGCTTCTAAAATTTCAAGCAAACTGCAAATGCTGGCACAATAACACGACTATCAATATAGCTGATATTTATGTTCTTGTCTTATTAGAAACACGTACAACAACACTGCTATTGTGCCTATTCCTTTAAAAATCATGTGCTAAAATCGGTGAGCACAAAATCGCAATTACATAGCTACAGCTTCAACAATTCCATAATAGCACAACGCTCGTTATGAGGCTTTTCAAATATACAGTTGAACCCCTATTCAGCGGACACCATTGGGACCTCGGCAAGGTGTCCGCTTAAGAGGGGTGTCCGCTTAAGAGGGGTGTCCGCCTAAAAGGGGTCTCGCAGAATCACAACAGGGGGTAATTTTTCGTATGTTATTTATTTACCTATGTTAATAATTTATAATATATAAAAGTCTACCAAAATATCTACGTTCGGAGACTTTTGTGGTTAAAATCAGCGTTAAAAAAGGCTAGGAACGTTTGTGCTCGAGTCTTTCGCGAAAGCTCATAATACAAAATAAAACATAACAATTTAAAGCTAAGAATAATCATTTATAAAGGCCATATTCCACTTCAATCGTGAACGGCGAAACGTAGCGTATTCGATATATGGAGTCCATATCATTAACTGCCCGAGTGTTCACGAAACAATGAAATACTTTTGTTACGTTACTGTCCGCTTAAAAGGGGTTGATTTGTTCATTGGGACCTCCAGTGAGGTGTCCGCTTCCGCTAAATAGGGGTGTCCGCCAAATAAAGGTTTCCTTACTAGTATTTAATCAAAGAAACGTTTGGGACCTGAATTTAGTGTCCGCTTAAAAGGGGTGTCCGCTTAAAAGGGGTGTCCGCTATTAGGGGTTCAACTGTATTTATCAAGCATTTCTCGTTCTTTAGTGTCTTAATTAAGAAAGCCACAACATCACTGCTATTTTAATAAAATACAAAAGAACAGTAATTCCGAATAACATTTTTGATTGTTTTATGGAATCTTGGTTTCGACTAGATTGTAGTCGTTATCAGGATTCAATCCTGCTCATTATTTAAATATATAATCACTGCTATTTATTTAATATATTCCTCCTGAAATTTCAACAAAATTGCAAATGCTGGCAAATTAACACGAGTGTCAATATAGCTGATATTTACTGTATGTGATCTGATATTCACTGTTCTTAAAATCGTGTCTTAATATCACGCACAGGTATTTCCATATATTCCCCATTCTTGGAGATTAAGACGTTCAACATAAGATATTTGCATATGTAGACATTAAAGTCGACATTTACAAGCACGACATATCACAGTTAATTAAGCCCGTTTTCCACTAGCGATTTTTTTCGCGCGAATCGGCTTTTTTCGCCGCTATATTTTTTCGCCTGTCGACTTTTTTTACGATCGCGCGCGAGACGCGAATTTTAAATGCCAGCAAATAAATATGGCGGCTGTCAACATCAGGCATCTTTTAAAAGTTAAGATTAACATTATTCGTTTGCTGTTGCTGAGAAGACGTAGAAAACGACTGGAAAAGTACAAAAAAAGGTTTTCAGTTCGACGTATTTATGGCGAGAGAGAACAAAAGGGCGAATATCATCTTCTGGTGAAAGAGTTGATGCTTTATGACGAAGAGTATTTTTTTCACTGTTTTCGCATGTCACCCACAACATTTGAAAAACTTCTGTCATGGATTGGACCACTGCTAAAAAGAGCTTCAACGAAGATACGTGAGGCAATAAGCCCCAGCGAGCGACTGTGTGTTTGCCTAAGATACCTCGTTACCGGTGACGCGCAAGTTACAATTGCTGCCAGTTATAGGATGAGTGCTGCTGTTGTGGGGAGAATTATAAACGATACTTGCGAAGTGCTCTGGAACACACTGATTGAAAAGGGTTACTTGAAGAACCCGTCAACGCCAGAGGAATGGAAATCGATTTCGAACGACTTTGAGAAATTTTGGAACTTTCCTAACTGCATTGGTGCCATAGATGGCAAGCATGTACTAATACAGGCACCAGCAAATTCAGGATCTGCATATTTCAACTACAAAAAGACATTCAGCATTGTTCTTATGGCTGTCTGTAATGCCAAGTATCAGTTCACTTTAGTAGACATTGGGGACATAGGAAGACAAAGTGATGGAAGTGTTTATGGATCCAGTCACTTGGGTTATGCCATCGAAAATAACAAACTTAATGTTCCAAGTCCCACCAAGCTACCCAACTCAGAGAAAGTCATGCCCTATGTGCTAGTTGCTGATGATGCATTTGGCTTAAAAACACACATGATGAAGCCATACCCGACCCAAAACCTGTCACTCCATCAGCGTGTGTTTAATTATCGTTTGTCCAGAGCAAGAAGAGTGATCGAAAATGCTTTTGGGATAGCAGCCAGTAGGTTCAGGATATTCCGTAGACCCATAGTGGCAAATGTGCAAAAAGTTACATTGGTAACAAAAGCTGTTGTTGCTCTCCACAACTTTCTTATGGTAACTAATTCTTCAACAAATAGTAAATACTGTCCCAGAAACTATATTGACCAGGAAGGGCCATCAGGATTCAGAGCAGGGGACTGGAGAAGTGAAACAAACTCTGGCATGGGTTCACAACCAATTTCCAAAACTGGTTCCAACAACTACTCAAAAGATGCAGCATCAGTCAGAGAGGGATATCAAGAATATTTTGTTTCAGAGGGAGTGGTGGAATGGCAATGGGAATTAGTAAGTCGCACAGGCAATCGCCATGATGCCTTCCTGGACAGATTAATGTAAGACCTTGACTCATTAAATAATGCAGACCAGGTGATGGCCATACAAAAATTTGTGATTGAAAATTATTGAAATATTGAATTAAATATTGTAAAGTACAGTACTGCATGTAATAACTAGTGAACATTTTAACATGATCTAAAAGAGGGGTTACAGTCCGTTCTGCGCATCGGTTCTGCTCATAACAAAGGTGGGCTACCCAATATAAACATTGTCCAAATTTTGCATTTTTCGAACTCCTTTTGAATTGAAACTCTGGTTTACATTCATTTACAAGCCTAGGATGACAAACCAGAAAGTGTCTGATATTCAGTTAGCAAATCATATTTTACAAATATAGAATTTCCAAATGTAAACAACGCATTTGTTTACATTACGGACTGTAACCCCTCTTTAACTTTGGGTGAATATGTTATACCCTATTGAAATGGTTAAACAAAAATATGTTGTTAAATGCACCAGAATTGTGACTTTATTTTAAAACAATGAAATTGACCAATTTAATTCCAATTTACATGATTATTAAAACAGTAAAAACTGAGCAATTTTAATTATGTATCACTATGTACAATTAATGTATATGACCAAATAATTTAATATTTTTGAAAAATGTTTATTTGTAATAATTAAGTGTGTACATATGACTGAATGTAATAAACAATTTAATATTTTTGAAACATTTTTAGATCTATTTGTTATATGCATAAACATTAAGAACAAAGAAAATATCCAAACTAACAATTTAAAACAGTGTTACATTCATTTACGACAAATCAAACAATTATATAAATATGTATATATATATATATATATATATATATATATATATATATATATATATATATATATATATATATATATATATATATATATATATATATATATATATATATATATATATACATATAATAATTATAAACATGTGGAAAAAACAAGCATTAGTGTAAGCTTTTCATTCTTCAAATTCAATGTCAAATAATAGCTGACTTATCTTAATCATAGCTAATCTCTTTTTCTTCACTTCAAGACCTCCTATGATAGGAATTAAACTTTTGCAATAGTGAGATACTTCATCATCAGTCTCTTGCTTTCCAAGTGATTTATTCAAGGTGTTATCTGTTGTCTCCAATTGCTTTAGAATAGCCATATCAATGGCATCTTGGCGTGACTTATGACGACTGCTGGGAGGGCAGAGCAACTCACTGGCTTTTCGCTTGGTAGCACTATTACATGGTATTTGATTTGCAGGTTCACAGGTATCAGCTGGTGTTGGCATTGTAACTTGTTGGGCTGGGTGACTAATATTACTTTCAGTGGGTAGATTTGCAGTTTTCTCATGCAGAAACTTCATTTGATGAAAGTATTTACACTGTGGCAGTGATGAAGCCGCTGCACCAGACCTTGTCATACGTTGCCTTTTGTCCAAGCATTTTTTCAGATTATCTTTTAAGTTTTTCAGTTGCCGCTGCAAGTACTCGACTAAAAAAATTAAGGAATTTATAAAATACATATGTACTGTACGTGATAATATAAATGTTTACAGTTCAGCTGTCGTATATTTATAAATGGAAAGATTTATTTTGACATATAGGGGAAGGAAAGTGAGCTAAAGACGCTAAACACTTACCATCTTTGTTAAATACGACGGCAATCTTGCCCCAGGCATTTTGCTTGATAGGCCTGTTTTTGTACGATTCCGAATTGATATCCCATAGACATCTGTATTTCCGTACTTCTTCAATGAACATTTCTTTGTCGAATTCGAAACTAGCTTCCTCGTTGTCGATAGGTTCATCATTGCTTCCTTGAGCACTCAGTTGATCCGCCATCTTTTATATTTTTCAAGGTGAATTAAATGCTTTTTTCTGAAATCTGATTGGCTGCGCCTTTTTTCGCCGCGAAAAAGTAGAACTCGTTCGAACTCGTTTTTTCGCTGCGGTCAGGGTCTTGCTGGGCTTTTGTTCGCCTCGACGAACACGGTTAGTGAAAAATGCGCATGCGCAACGGCGAAAAAAGTCGATTCGCGCGAAAAAAATCGCTAGTGGAAAACGGGCTTTACACAGTGTAACCATTATGTAAACAACAAGTTCAATATGCATTTTTAGATTTGTAATATTTGTCATCAAATATTCCTCGTTCTTTAAGACATTGCCTTATGACAAAAACTATTAAAATCAGCAAACACGCGATCACATTTAAGTCCGTTTTCCATTTCAGCCGTACTGTAAGGAAACACAGGCTGACAGTTCGTACGGTCCGTGAAACCATTTTCAGTTCGTACGGTCCGTACGATCCGTACGGATCGACGAATTTTTTCAAGCTTCACTCAGTCACAAACTGACTCTACTCACGATCCGTAAATCCGTTTCACGAACCGTACTGTTCGTACGGTCCGTGAAGCTATTTCCAGTTCGTACGATCCGTACGGATCGACGAATTTTTTCAAGCTTCACTTAGTCACAAACTGACTCTACTCACGATCCGTAAGTCAGTTTCACGAACCGTACGGTTCGTATGGTCCGTGAAGCCATTTTCAGTTCGTACGGTCCGTACGATCCGTACGGATCGACGAATTTTTTCAAGCTTCACTTAACGACTCTACTCACGATCTGTAAATCCGTTTCATGAGCCGTGCGGTTCGTACGGTCCGTGAAGCCATTTTCAGTTCGTACGGTTCGTACGATCCGTACGGATCGATGAGTTTTTTCAAGCTTCACTCAGTCACAAACTGACTCTACTCACGATCCGTAAATCAGTTTCACGAACCGTACGGTTCGTACGGTCCGTGAAGCTATTTTCAGTTAGTACGGCCCGTACGATCCGTACGGATCGACGAATTTTTTCAAACTTCACTCAGTCACAAACTGACTCTACTCACGATCCGTAAATCAGTTTCACGAACCGTACGGTTCGTACGGTCCGTGAAGCCATTTTCAGTTTGTACGGTCCGTACGATCCGTGAAACCATTTCACGACCCGTGCGAACTGTACGGATCGTAAGTAAGTATTTCCCCATCATCACGATCCGTATATGTTTGACAGTATTGGACAACCATCATCACTCACTGCAGGACGTAAATAAATAATCGCAAAAAATAATAAGAAAGATAATAAATAATGAGTATGCTAAAAATAGTTAACTTGTATACACAAAATAATGTATACTTGTATATACAAAATAATGAACTTGTATACACAGCACAACAAAAGCATCTAGGAAGTAGGAATGATCTCACTACTTCAGAGACACAACCAGAAAATAACTGTTTGAAGCAAAAGCTTTTTGTCGTGTAGTTCGTATACAATATTCCTATGCGTTTGTTGTTATATGAGTTATGTGGACAATATGTTTAATATAGCACACAAATAGTCAGATCAATATAACATATTTAGCGAAGGCTAAGGAAAAATAACAAATACCAGACAATACACACGGTTATGAGCAAAGTGATATTCCTCTATAAAGTCTATATTAAATTCTATAAATATCTCGAGGTCTTGACCTGTTTTGACCGACGCCGCGACGCGTATGCATGCAAATTCGATGCATATAAATAGGACAAATTACAAATACACGCTGCATATAGGTTTTTATCTATATTCATAACCATATCTAACTCGGTGCATCGTCGCAACAAAAATAACATATAACACTCCTTGCTATCGCCTGCTCACTGGAGGATGCACGGCTTTGACTAATTTATTTCAGGTCAATTAGTTTACTATTACAACAATTGGAGGTATAGTCCCAGCTGAAGAATTGGTGAATTTTTTTTTTATTTTTTTTTTATTGCTGCAATTAGAGATATTATACCAGACTACAGAGAGTTATATTAAGTATGGGAGCGCTCAAAGGATGAAAAAACCCCACTGTGCTCGTTACAGCTATTCTAGGGAAAAATCCCGGCCCCAAGAGCATAACTCCGTGAACCTGCCGGGCTCTGCCAAATAAAACATATTAGATGAATATGGTATATATATAATGTATAAATAAAGATGTAAACATTTATCGCTTATCAAATTCCTAAAGACTTAGATACTGATAGCATCGAGTCTAAATTATCTTTAACATATCCGTCCTTCGCATTTTCTCTAACCCAACGACCATGCCGTTTAAACATTCTGTCTTGTACACCAGCATTCGCAACTGCGGTTGCGCCCCCTGATCGCAAGCTATGTACAGCAATCTTCGACACGTCCGTAAGACCTTTGAACGCTTCCTTCACTATTTCTCTCGCTCTTGTAGAAGTAATTCCACGAACTCTGGAATCTTTTGATCGCAGCAGGGATCTGAACAAAGGTGAGTCGTCCGATAGGTCGATTTTTGCGGCAGCAATATACTGTTCCAAGGCTTTCACCGGACAAGTGGGTTGACCAGAACGTGCAATCACTATCCAAGCCCCTCGACGGAACTGATCTGTCTTAGAAGACTCTAAAAAGATAGATACATAAGATGGAAAAAATTTAACATCAGAAGCTTTGATAGATGACAGTTCACTAAAGCGGAAAAATCCAGGATAACCAATCAGACACAATGCAACCATCCGGATATCGGACAAAGAAGGACACCTATCTGTAAGTCTGGCTTTGACCAAAGCTTTCAGCATTTCAGGTGTGACAGGTTCTTTCTTAACCGTGGGCTTCCCGAGAATTCTGTGCGAGGCATGAACCAATCCAACGACCAGAGGATGATCGCCAACTTTTGCCAATCCAGCTAACTGCATAGCCCAATCAATACTGTAAACCGCGGTTCGAATAGGAGATGGCGATCGAGCGTCGTTCAACAAGCACTGCAGATACATTGCTACGTGGAAAGGGTTGGCAGGCATATGGGGAATTCCATTAGATACAGCCCATCGTTTCCATCGTTTGAACCCACCTACGTATGACCGGATGGTGGTGTCCGCTCGGGAACCTATAATCGTTGACTGTAACTGGCTGGCAATACGTTGCAACCCGTGTGGTATACAAGCAGAAAACTCTTTCCACATCTTTGATTCAAACACATCTGTAATGAAAAACTAGAACAACACTTAAACTTTGGAATTCAGGCGCCTAAAGTCCTATTGGATTGGGGCACAGAGGGTCTGATTGCATTCGGGCACGGATGCTCCCGTTGCACTCGTGCAAGCATATTCCAAGTGCATCCGGACACCAATGGTCCTATGTAGTCGGGCACAGATGGTCCCTTTCCAATTCAGGCACAGATGGTCCTGTTGCATTTGGGCACAGATGGTCCCTTTGCATTCAGGCACAGATAGTCCTATGGCATTCGGGCACAGATAGTCCCATTGCCTGCGGGCACAGATCGTCCCTTCCGATTCGGGCAGCCTGCCCCCTTGCATTTGCGGATAGTTAGCTGATATACAATTATGTAAGTAACACAAACATAAATGAATTTTGAGTGAACCTCCAGCGAAGACACCAAGATGAATAATGCCATTCAACTCGACCTTAAATACACGTACCAAATCCCTTGGGTATTCATGCCGATAAGAACATATTTATCCGCTAATTATCAAACGCGGAAAAACATATTTCTTATCTATATTCATAACCGTATCTAACTCCGTGCATCGTCGCAACAAAAATAACATATAACACTCCTTGCTATCGCGTGCTCACTGGAGGATGCACGTTCCAAGAGTACAAAGAAAGCAAGGCGGGATACAGGGCATTTCTCGGACGGGACCTTCATTCAAATGGCTATGGAAAACATAAACACCTGCTATAAACATGGGTTGGATTATAATTAATATAATTAAATATACACACTGAAGACAGCGTCCCACACAGTTGACCATTCGTACTTCTAGAGGTTAAAGTCAACCCGTAGGGCTAACATGCGAAATGTTAAGTCTTGGTTTCCAAAAATACCGCAACTGTTACCAGGGCAAAATGCGTTTTTATCAGGCGGCAAGTCCATACAATCTTTGCACTCGGTTGAGAGAAATGCCCACCGATACCGTAATCAAGGTAAAGCAACACGCGATGACCATGCCCCCTCCAGAATTTTATCAATTGTCGCAGCACTTTGGTAGAAACATAAGGCGCAGAGTTAACTCCGAAAGGCAATACTTTAAATTCGTAAAATTTCATTTGGCCATCCCCGGTAGGCCATTTAAATGACAAAAATTTTGTGTGTTCAGTGCAAATGTCTATATGATGATACGCTGATTTGAGGTCAAAACAAAAAATAAACATTCCACTGGGAAACATTTGAAGCACACATCGCAAATCTTCGTACTTAATGGACTGCTTGACGACAAATGAATTCAAATGAGATAAATCTAAGATAAGCCGTAATTTGCCTGACGACTGGACCGCGACATGCAATGGATTACAAAAGTCAGGATGATTTGCAACTTCTCGCACACAACCACGTGCCAACAATTCCGAAATAGCTTTGCGAACAAAACGGTCGCTACGCGTGGCTGAAGAGCGATTTTCAATTGAATATGGCCTGGGGGTAATTCGAAAAGGAATTTTGTACCCATTGGCTATGATATCTAAAACAAATTCTGAAGCACAAACCGTTTCACGCCAAAATGATAAACAAGAGCGAAGTTTACCATGAAAAATTTCGGAATAATGAACACCTTGTTCGATTTCCCAACAATCCTCAACGTCAGAATTGTTAAGCATTTGACTTGTTCTTGACAGAACAGGAGCTGGCCCAATGTCCTCGTTTGCCGCATCGAAAACACAAGTCGAGAGTTTTGAAGGAGTTGCCATAAGTTGACGAGTATCTCCCTTGGGGCCGAAAATACGCGAGATTAGGTTGTAGAGACCCAAATACGGGACTGTGGCGAGTCGGCGTAAAACAATTAGAAACAGCAGGAACCGGCTTTGTCGGAACAGTTTTGTGCTTTTTGTCTTGCAAGGATTTAACGCGAACCCCTGCACGCTTCTCAGCTTTTTTAATCTTGGACGCGTCGGCCTCATCGTCCGCTAATTCGTCATCAAGATATTCTTGAACGAGATAGTCTAATTTTCGCGCCTCGCGCCTCGCGCCTCGCGCCTTTTCTTCGCGCCTCGCGCCTTTTCTTCGCGCCTCGCGCCTTTTTTCGCGCCTTTTTTTCGCGCCTTTTTTTCGCGCCTTTTTTTCATGCCTTTTTTCATGCTTTTTTTTCGTGCCTTTTTTTCTGCCGTTTTTCCCGCGCCTTTTTTTCCGCCTCGCGTCCTTTTCGCTAAAAGTTCATTAAATTATTTACTACCACTTACTGACGTTCACTTTGGGCATTTAAGATTAGCCCGTCAGTGAGTTTTAATTCATATAAACCCGTGTTTAACTCAACCAACTATAGTTTGAGTTCAACTAATAAGAAGGTAGGTAGGTAGGTAAAACTTTATTTTACTACGCTGACCATTCAGCAAGAGCTGATTTCCAAGAGGCGCGTAGTTTAAAAATCATATTACATACATATATTAAAAATATTAAGCAATTACAACATAGAGACAGTACGTTACTACATGGAATATTTGGAATTACTCATAAATAGAAATTTTGAACTCACATGAAATATGTAAATAGATTAAAAGATTTTAAGAAATTGGTCAGGTGCACGAATGCTGGTTTTAAAGACAACAAGTGATTGGTCGACAACAAGTATATCATCTGAGAGGCTGTTCCACAGTTTTCCCCCTCTATAACTAAAACTCTTTTTTAGATAATCAGTCATAGGTTGGGGCAAACAAAGTTTAGGGGAAGAACCTCTCAGACTGTAATGTCGAGAGGAAGGCGTTTCATGAAAAATATTGGATAATCGTTTGGGTGCTAGATCGTGGGTTATTTTATACATCTGGCTTGCAACAAACTGAGCCCTTCTTTCACTTAAGGTCTTCCAGTTGAGTTCAGCCAGAGCAAGTTCAGACTGTCCATGTTCGTTTATACGGCCCACGATTATTCTAGCAGCCCTATTTTGTAATTTCTGCAAGCGATTGCAAAGTGTAAAATTAATAGTGTCCCAAACTTCACAACAATAATCGAAGTGCGGTAAAACTAGTGCATTGTAAGCACATATTAACATATTATGATCAACATGAGGCTTTAGTTTCCTGACCGCCCCGATGCCGGATGAGATTTTCTTCGAAATATTTCAATGTGCTTATTCCAAGATAAATATTCATCAATATAGACTCCAAGTGCCTTTGTTTCTTCCACCCTTTTGATTGGCATGTCACCAACATGCACTTTGGGAGCAAAAATAATAATAATAATCTGAAAACAATAATTTCAATCCTTATAATAACATTTTCAAACACTAAACACATAATAATTCGTGTAATAATAGGCTTGGTTAAATAATGACAAGATTTGTTCCTATTCAACCAGTCATAAAATCTCTGAAAACGACAATAATTTCAATCCTTATAATAACATTTTCAAACACTAAATACATAATAATTCGTGTAGTAATAGGCTTGGTTAAACAATGACAAAATTTGTTCCTATTTAACCAAAGTCATAAAATCTCTGAAAACAATAATTTCAATCCTTATAATAACATTTTCCAATACTAAAGACACATGCATGGCCACAATGACCATTTGAACTTTGAAGTAAAGATAAGAAATCAAGTGGCATGCATGCAAAAACCGAGTTAACATATAACCAAGGCCAGATTTTGGAGAAATTGTAAGGGAATGTGGGGTTTTTTTGGGAAGGTGTGCACCTCTCTTATTCCCAGAGGAGGCGCGCACCTCTCCCAAAATTCGGTCTTGTATACAACTACATTTATGTAACCATGCATTTTGGAGAGGGAGAATATTATCTTAAGCGCTTAAGAGTGAATACTAGGCTAGTAGCGAGAAAAAGGTATGTTGAAAATTGAATAATATATGTATGAGGTTAGCAAAAATATATGGTACATGCACTGTTTTTCGTAATAAGATTATTATATTGTATTTTGATTTATAAATAAATCTGAACACAAGATAAGAAGAAATTATTTATCAAATTCTATTATTTACAAAAACCGTATTCGTTTGACTAATTACGGTATATTTAGTATAAGATAAATGAACATTTAATTAGACCTGATTTTGACTAGCAAGATGAATATAAGCACACGGTTAAAAAACAAAGAAATCAACAGTACCGAAAGTTATAAAATCTCTGAAAACAGTAACTTCAATCCTTATAATAACATTTTTAAACATTAAAGACACAATAATTCGTGTGATTATGGGCTTGGTTAAATAATGACAAAATTTGTACATATTTAACCAAAGTTATAAAATCTCTGAAAACAGTAACTTCAATCCTTATAATAACATTTTCCAACACTAAAGACACAATAATTCGTGTAATAATGGGCTTGGTTAAACAGTGACAAAATTTGTACATATTTAACCAAAGTTATAAAATCTCTGAAAACAGTAACTTCAATCCTTATAATAACATTTTTAAACATTAAAGACAAAATAATTCGTGTAATAATAGGCTTGGTTAAATAATGACAAAATTTGCACATATTTAACCAAAGTTATAAAATCTCTGAAAACAGTAACTTCAATCCTTATAATAACATTTTTAAACATTAAAGACACAATAATTCGTGTAATAATGGGCTTGGTTAAATAATGACAAAATTTGTACATATTTAATCAAAGTTATAAAATCTCTGAAAACAATAATTTCAATCCTTATAATAACATTTTCAAACACTAAATACATAATAATTCGTGTAATAATAGGCTTGGTTAAATAATGGCAAAATTTGTTCCTATTTAACCAAAGTCATAAAATCTCTGAAAACAATAATTTCAATCCTTATAATAACATTTTCCAACACTAAAGACACAATAATTCGTGTAATAATAGGCTTGGTTAAATAATGACAAAATTTGATCATGTTTAACCAAACTCATAAAATCTCTGAAAACAGTAATTTCAATCCTTATAATAACATTTTCCAACACCAAAGACACAATAATTCGTGTAATAATAGGCTTGGTTAAATGATGACAAAATTTGTTCCTATTTAACCAAAGTCGTAAAATATCTGAAAACAATACAGCAGCCCTTATAATAACATTTTTAAACATTAAAAACACAATAATTCGTGCAATAATAGGCTTGGTTAAATAATCACAAAATTTGTTCCTATTCAACCAGTCATAAAATCTCTGAAAACGACAATAATTTCAATCCTTATAATAACATTTTCAAACACTAAACACATAATAATTCGTGTAATAATAGGCTTGGTTAAACAATGACAAAATTTGTTCCTATTTAACCAAAGTCATAAAATCTCTGAAAACAATAATTTCAATTTTTATAATAACATTTTCCAATACTAAAGACACATGCATGGCCACAATGACCATTTGAACTTTGAAGTAAAGATAAGAAATCAAGTGGCATGCATGCAAAAACCGAGTTAACATATAACCAAGGCCAGATTTTGGAGAAATTGTAAGGGAATGTGGGGGTTTTTTTGGGGAGGTGTGCACCTCTTTTATTCCCAGAGGAGGCGCGCACCTCTCCCAAAATTCGGTCTTGTATACAACTACATTTATGTAACCATGCATTTTGGAGAGGGAAAATATTATCTTAAGCGCTTAAGAGTGAGTACTACAACATGCACTTTGGGAGCATGAAATAAGTTATTTATGTTATGCCTTGATCCGATTAATAAATACTCAGTTTTGACAAGATTTAGTGATAATTTATTTGCTGAGAGACATTGTTTGATATTTGCAAGGTCATGATTGATGGCCACCTCAGCATCTAGAACTGATTCACCAGAGGCAGTTAATGTAGTATCATCAGCAAACATTCTTGCCGACGAAAACCCCAAACTACCTGGTAAATCGTTTGTGTAAATTAAGAATAGAAGTGGACCAAGTCGAGCCTTGAGGAACACTACACGCAACTGTTTTTGAACAGGACAATACGCCATTTACTGAGCACATCTAAGTTCTGTCTGTTAGGTAATTTCTTAAAAGATTCAACACTGGTGATCCCATGCCATACCTTTCAAGTTTCTTTAAAAGAATATCGTGATTTATCGTATCAAAAGCTTTTTGTAAGTCTAGAAATACTGCAATATTAATTTCACAACGGTCCATATTAACTAAGCCACTCATTTGTGCTATCTAAAAGGGTTGATGCTGTGGAGTGAAACTGTCTAAAACCAAATTGATGATCGGATAGCAAATTATTTGAAACAAAATAATCATATAACTGTTCATAATCAGACTTTAATTAATCAGGGGTAACCCCCCCCCCTAATTTTGTACTTATTTATTCTATGTTATTTTCAGACATTTGACTAATGACATATGACATTGGACAGTATTCATAAGTAATACACAGTATTCATAAGCCGATTTTTTGCTGGCGATTACTTTCGCGCGATGTGACATGTGTACGGTTCTACTCAAATTGAAATGAACTATTAATTAAGAATCTAATTTGTTCTAGTTGAGAGCTTATAAGATAGAAGACTTGCGCGACAAAAATTTGCCAGTGAAAAAACGGCTTTATTGCCGAGTTATCGTTCCAGTTAATGAATAATAGTAGAGTCACTTGTTTAGCAAGTTTCTTTCTCCCTATACATTAAAAGATGATGATGGCAATTTTTAAGAATAATTTAATGAACTTTTAGCGAAAAAAACGCGAGGCCGGGGATAAGGCGCGGGAAAAACGGCAGAAAAAAGGCACGAAAAAAAAAGCATGAAAAGTAAGGCGCGAAAAAAGGCGCGAAAAAAAGGCGCGAAAAAAAGGCGCGAAAAAAAGGCGCGAAAAAAAGGTGCGAAAAAAAGGCGCGAAAAAAAGGCGCGAAAAAAAGGCGCGAAAAAAGGCGCGAGGCGCGAAGAAAAGGCGCGAGGCGCGAAGAAAAGGCGCGAGGCGCGAAGGAAAGGCGCGAGGCGCGAAGAAAAGGCGCGAGGCGCGAAGATTAGATTATCTCTTCTTGAACCGTAGCCCAACCGAACTCCGATTTATCGGCTAATTTGATAAGCTTTTGTCGATTATGAAGTAAAGACATACCTTCAGCAAGCTCCTCCTTAGCTTTAGCAACATTCGGACCTTCCAATGCGCCCAAAGCAGCGTTAGTCTTGTGGATGACCTTTTGGTTGAACTTGAACTGCTGTTCATTGCCTTTCTTCTTGAAGACATGGTTGTCAGCCTGACTCTCAGCTGCTATTCGACTCGAAAACTCAGCCTGAGCTGTCAACAGATTACTTTGAAGCGTCTGTATTTGAGAATTCACAGCCGAAAGAATAGCCTGCTTTTGAGCGTCCAATATAGCGCCCAAATCAGTCGGAATGGACGCTGCTGAGGAAGGTTGACCAGATATTATAGAATGGCTGCTTTGGTCTTGTTCTTCAGCCATAAACAACGCCAAAATATATCGCTTGTGCAAGGTTTGGGAGTTGAAAAGTGGCCAAACCAAATTTTGAGTGACCTCCAGCGAAGACACCAAGATGAATAATACCATTCAAC
The DNA here is from genome assembly GCA_963855995.1 of Muricea muricata. Lineage (NCBI taxonomy): Eukaryota > Metazoa > Cnidaria > Anthozoa > Malacalcyonacea > Plexauridae > Muricea > Muricea muricata. The sequence goes on along the minus strand of CAWLCR010000052.1, from coordinate 45,675 downwards.
TCGACCTTAAATACACGTACCAAATCCCTTGGGTATTCATGCCGATAAGAACATATTTTTCCGCTAATTATCAAACGCGGAAAAACACATTTCTTTACCTGATCGCAATACAATTCCTTTTGGCCTTTTCTCGGACAGCCTTCGGAATAAATGTCTCGGCTCCAATGTGTCGACTAATGCTGCATTGTGTGCTGTTTATAGACACACAAGAGCTCCTCGATCGAATATACTTGCTAGGAGAGTGAACTTGCAGTATAAGATCTTTATAGATCTCTTGCAGACTTTCCACGTCGCTGTATCCGATAGCGGACTTCGCAATGTCAAACAATTGCCAGATACTACGAGCCATTGCCTGACTAATTCGCTTTGTAATAATTTTTCTGTAGGACTTCGAATTGGCTGTTTATAGTCGAGAAGTAAGGTCAGAAAGGCATATAATTAATATTCATGCCTTCACTATGCCTCCACGGCTGCACGCTCATCAGTCAGAATGGATCAGAAAACAATGACCAATAAGGTTGAAGATTTTTTTTAAATTGCCCAATAAGAAGGTTTTGCACGGAGCCCCTGATTGCAACAAACAGGTCAAACTTTCATCCTACCAATCAGGTGCATCGATTTTGTCAGCTGATGGCGCAAAATTTATGTGTAAAACCGCAGCTTCACCTGTGGCAAAAAATAAATGACAGAAGGCTCAGATACTGAACGATTTTCGACCTGGATAGCTAATTGACAAGCAACAGCACGCAAAAATGAAACTGGATTGTCTCCAGTAGTTTGGAATAGTAATTATTTGTTTGGCAATTTTTATGTAGGTTAAGCGACCCATTTGACCACCCCTAGATCCGCGCCTGATGCATGACGTCTTCTTGGAAACATATATTAAGCGCATGGAGTAAACGGAAGCTACAGATGGTCTTTTTTATAACTTGACATTGTTTATTAGTTAATAAGTTTCGAGAGTATGATAAGTTAAATAAATAATGAGTTGATTAGTTTAATAACGGAGTATTATTTGAAATTGATAAATAAAACATAAATCAATATCATTTGAACTACAGCGCTATAGACAATAAAACACATACGATATTCGAAATAAATTTCGAGTAAAATTTCTCATCATGTTATGTTTGCGCCAGCTGTGGCAACCATTTAATATACTCATTATTTTGTCAAGTTCCTTTTGGTGTAATTAAGAACACAGCTAAAACATCATAACACTCATTTTATGCAAACTCGATAAATCCATCAGAATTAACTAAGTTCTGTATCTAAGTTATCTATATTTAGATTTGATTCAAGCGTCGAAATGAATGATGTGAAATGGACTTTGTGGGGTAGAATGGTATTGGTTTAGGATATATAATTGGCATGATGAATTTGATTTGAAAGATGATACATGATTAAAATAGTCGAGCTTAATTGATTCGGTAGTTGCATGTAGTTTTTGTTAGTCATCATGTGGTTTTGTTAGTTATAATCACAAATTGTGGTAAATTATGTTGGTCGATTGAAAAAAGTCACTTACTGTAAAATGGGGCTTAAGGGGGTCCACTACTGAATAATTTCCATATTTATCAATTTTCAAAATTTGCAGAAGATATTGTTCATGACGTTCTCTAAGCATTTCCAGAATTTGAAACACAAAAAATATTTATTAACAGAGAAATTGAGCAAAATGTATATCTTGTTAGGGTAAAACCATGATTTTACCCTTAACAAAAGGGAGTCTTTCATTGGCTTTGTTGCGCGATTTATTGTTCTGTTCCATTGTTTTGTTTAAGCTATTAATATATGCAAAAGAAACATTAAGCTATCTCCTCTGGCTGCTGAAAAGGCCAATTTTCCACATTTCAAACACAATAACTCAATTGATACTCAATTATTAAATGTGAAACTTTCTGATCATGTAGTAATATCCCTTCGCTAGGAGATAAACCTAAAATACGCGATCTTTCTATAATTTAGCAAAGGTATTGCAATGTTGAATGCACAGTTTTAACATTCAAGAATATAATTGTTGATTTCAGGGGTGCTTTTTGCATTGTTATGAAATAATTTAGGTTCACTTCCTAGACATTGTCTTCGGTAATAAACAAAAAGTTGTTTCAAGTTTTTATCATTTATATTTCTTTCAAAATCATGCACACAAAATTGCTTGAATTTAAGCCAAGAAAACACTCTATTTTGGTAACTATGGCAACAATAACACTTAACAACATATTTTTCAAGTCAGGGAAGCAGGCGTAACAACATAGTTAAACTATACTCTGATAGCATTGGAAACGAAAAACAATTATTTTTTAGTAGTGGACCCCCTTAAATAAGTTGGTCTTTAGTGTATCACCCCCAACCTCGTACCCAGGGCCTTCTTTCAATTTGTGGGGAACGAAGGCCATAGAGATTATAAAAGAATAGAGGGGGCATCGTAGGATAAACTCAGTCAAACGAAAGGGACAAATTGAAACTTGCTAATGGGGGCCAAATTTAAGACCGGGATGTGATTCCCGGATGTATGCTTGGGCGCCTATTGGCTGGGTATCGACTTTTCACAACAAGAGATCGAGAAAGCTCGAGAAAAAGTTTTTTTCGATTTTTTTGCACTCAAAGTTTTTTATGCAAAACAAAGGCGAAAATATTAAAGATTAGTGCGGGATTGCCTTGAACGTTTTGAATTTTGTGTTTTGAATACAGGATAAAGTTGGGTATGTTTAATATTGAGTATTTGTGAGCGAAAATGCAATTTTTGTATTCGAAAAATCAGATGAACACACTAGAAAAGTCCTTAAACTTTAAATACATCGCAGTATTGTGGTTGTACACCTTGTTGCACCTCTAAAACAATTTTGATAACTGTTTGAAGGCAAATAAGTTGGTTGCTATGCGTTGCTAAGGAGAACCTAAGGTTGAAAAACTTCAATATTTACACAAAAATTTGGCTGTCTGCACCTAAAATTACAAAAACTGGAAAGCTACAACATATTTTCTCATTATAGCCAATATCTGCGTGCATCATGGTCATAAAAACAAGCAAAAATTGACAAAAACTATGTTTTCAGTATACCTCCGGGACTTAAATTCCGGGGCCCCCATTAGATTTGTTCAATTTGTTCCGCGATTCGTCATCCGATGCCGCCTCTATTCATTTATAATCTCTATGACGAAGGTCCTGGTAAATGCTGGTCACGTGCCCAACAAATTGCCTGCGTGCGGGCACAAATGGCACGTTTTTAACGGGGGGGGGTGGCGGTGTCGCTTCTGACAATAGACGGGTAAACTTGTTTACGTTTTACGTCATGTTTTGGCAGGCAACAAGGATGAGTGATTTGGAACAGTACAGACTAATTGCAAAATACAATACGACATATTCTTAAGAGCATTTTTGCATGCCAAAACATTGAAAACGTAAACAAAGTTTACCCGTCTATAGGGGAAAGATAATGTGAGTAAGCCACGAAATCAAGATATATACCACATTTGATTACATTAAACTGGTTTCTGGAGAGCGATCAATTCTTTGGTTTTAAAAGTGGGCAGATTCAAACCTAATAAAATGCCATAAGGTAAGCGATTTACAATTGAGCGGTTTGTACTTTTATTGTCATTGTAACTTTGTTACATCTTTTGTCATTACATTTACATATGAAGAATTTATATATTGGGCAAAATTTTAGAGCCAAACCGGATGTTCTTTTGCGGGCAATATTGCTCGGAGCACATTGGTCAAACTTTTCTCTAGTTTTTAATGTTTATTACAAAATTAAAGGTAAATTTGTTCCACAAGCCTGCAATATATGTATGTTTAACTTCTAAATTAGTTCTAAACGCCATCTCGCCTGTAAGCCGATTGAAAAGCGAGTATGTTTACAATTATGATTGCAAATTCCTTCGAGCAACTTGCAGATCAATATTGCAACATTGCATCGCAATATTGCAATATTGCTCGCAAAAGAACATTCGGTTTGGCTCTAAGTGATTACAACAGTTGTACGATAATTGTTTAATTAATGGGAGAACACTTTCCTTTGTTTAGAAAATTGAATCTACTCAATCTAGCCAATTATTTAGCATCAATTTGACGTTTGGATTTTTGTCAAGTGAATGATTGATAATTCGAAGTACCAGATCTATTGTACACGGCACTCATACCACTCGAATCATAAATTGTATTTCAACTGAATAGTTAACGAACTAGTGTTATAACTATCAAACTATGCATCTGCTGTAAGTTGTCTGTATCACAGAATGTCATATTGTTGTATCATGTATGTTTAATTGTATTTATGTAATATCAAAAGTATGTAAAATCATCAAGGCTGTACACAGACTTAAAGGGGTTTCAGCAAGTGAAGCTGCCTGCTTCGCTTAAAGTTCAACTTACGATTTTTCAATGTTATATTTTTTGTGGACTAAAATTTTATGAAGAAAATATGTAATTTGTCGTAGAAAAAATATTTCAGTTTTAGTTCATTATAAATTTATAAGGTATCACTAATTGAATTTCAGAAATGCAGCTGTAGATTTATAATTTCAAAAATCCTTATTAGTGATGAACATGTTGTTAAATTTTTGACTGCACAACAGGCAATGTGAATCATAACTATTAATTATGACTGGCTACCAACAATCGTCAAGTTGAATTGATTACACTACCCTGCCCAATATAGTTGAATAATCAAGTGTATGGCCTTGAAGATTTATATAGCATTTTTACATTGTATATTTAATGATTTTATAGTAAATATTGAGAACCATTGGCCATAAACTTATAATGGCCACAAACATGAATTATGATGGCAAATAAATTTTGAGCCTGTGTAATATCCCATACTTGATATGAGCTTAATAGGTCATTTGGAGATTCGACAAACTCACAACTTTGCACAATGTCATCAATAACTTCCATAGTTAGTCCAGTACTAGCATCAATCCCACTAATGCAGTAATATTCTGATCCTAAATTGTTCCTGTATTCTACCATCAAAGCTCTTATGTCAGCGCGTTGCTTTATTGAAATCGGACGTTTCGATTTCCTCTGCTCACATTCAGAAGCTGCTTGCATTTGCAATGATTCTGTTGGTTTGACTACTGTACATAGATTGCATTGACATCGTTTGGAACAGTTACTGCAACAGGAATGTTTGGCCATACAATGTGTTATTGTTGGTGATCCCAAGTATTGCAAGATAATATTGCGCAAACATGCAGTTTTCTCTCGGCAAAAAGTTCGCACTTCATCTGTCATTCCGGGTTTGTTTGAAGCTATGTCGTGTCCGTTGTAAAATAAGGATGCTACTGCAGGTTTACTGTCTCTACCTGTTCGTCTAATCTCTTGATAGTACGACTCAAGAGTACGAGGCGGTCCAATGTGGATTACGTGTCTTACGTCTGGGATATTTACCCCCATTCCGATTGCAACAGTTCCAAAAACAACCCTAGGAACTTTGGATTCATTCGATGCCTGCAACTGCTTCAGTATTTCATGCTTTCTTTCGTCTGTTTGCGGTGAATGATATTGCGCGAATAAGCAGTTTTTGGGCAAAACATTATTTGCAGGGTAATAGCTTTCCCCCCCTCGTACGTCCAAAAATAACTTGTAGGCATAGCCACAACACTTCAGGGGAAGATAGATGATCGTTAGAGGATAACTGACCAGTGCTTGCTTTAAGTCCTACGCTACGGAAAGTAATATAGCATTGTAGCTTTCTTCGCCTGTAGTTGATGCCAATCTTTCTGATTTTTTTATGAATATGTTTGCTCTATCTAAGTTGGCGATGATTGTGCGAGGCTTTTCCAAATTTAGATGAATAATCAGTGCATCTCGTGTGTGTTTGGGAGCTGTTGCAGTTAGTACTAGCACTGGTGACGATGAGAAAAGTGACGTCAATTGAGAAAGTTTTCCAAAGTCCTTGCGAAATTCTTTTCCCCATTCTTCAACAATGTGCGCCTCGTCAATAACGACGGCGAAAATCCTTTCTTGTAAAGAAGAGCTCATGAGCCTCTTCCTGCCTTCTTTACACGAAATGAAAGACCCAGGATGTGCATAAACGATCTTAAACGTGCATTTGTCTAAGTTTTTTTTCGACTCCGCATCAATGGCGACTTTTGATTGATGAGAAAGTGCATGATCATCATCATCTTTATCTTCTGTGAAATTTCTTTGTAACTGCTCGTCGTTTAATAACGAAACATCAAGAACTGCAGCTTCTACACCACGATTTTTTAATATTGCTATTTGATCATTGATCAAAGCATTTAAAAGCGAAATTACAAGAACAGCGTTACTTGAACCAGAATGATTAGAGTTATTCAGGTGATCACAGATGAAGGGAAGTAAATGGAATATTATAGATTTTCCATAACCTGTAGGTAATACCGCAATTGTATCACGTCCTTGTAGAACAGAATCCAAAGCTAGATATTGCTTTACCTTTAAAAAAATTCTTTCATAACGAAGTGCATTCAATGCATACTGAATGCTGTGGAAAAAAGAGTTAAGCGTAAGCATTGATAAGTATGTATACCGTAATATCGATTGCAAAAGATTTCAAGTTTCGTCCGGTTAATCAAAATATTTTTTATTGTTTTTCTTAATAGTTAAATGAATTGCGAAAATTTAAAAGTGGAAAAACAGCCATCGTTAGTTTTAGAAGTTGGTCAGTACTAGGTTATATATGTCAATACACATGTTATTCATGTCAACTCAAAATGTAATATAATTCTTGTGATATAATACAACACAAATAGCCAATGCTTCTAAAGATACTCCAAGAAAAGAATACGTCAAATGGAAGAACGTGGATTATTGCTGTTTATGTGGCAGTACAAATAATCCAAACAAGTTCAGAAATGTTTTCAATGTCCCAGGAAAAAGAAAGAAATTAGCTTCTAAAATTAAAGTTACGCTTAGCGTGGATACTGGTTGTGAAGGGAGCTTGAAGATTTGCAATGCTTGTGAGAGGAAGTTAAATAATTTCACCGACTTCATACACACGTCAAAACCGATACTTGAAAGTGTAAGAGAAAGAGCGTCATCCAAACGATATCTTAATTTTTCACCAGTAGACAACAGAAAACGGGTGAACGTAAGCGACACTGATGAAATCAATGTATTAACTGCAAGATCTGGTCGTGAGGAGGTATTTTGAGTCTTACGCATGCTCGAGTAAAGATAACACAGTTTTGGTTCCATTGCAATGCGAAAATGGAAAGCGCGTTTTTCATTTCTTAAATGAATTATTGACTGGTTGCACTGAATTAATTTTTTTAACAAACGTTACATAACCATCATCACTTGGAAAACAATAGGGCATTTATACGAGAGGAAGTAAGTCACGTCTTAATTAAATCGCGTCTATTTTAAGACGTAAAACACTCATATAAATGTTCAATTTCTGTTAAGCCGCGACTTATTTTGGTACAGTAGGAAACACTGTTCTTACGTTAGTCGCCACTAACGTTTGACAATGAACGAATTGAACATTTATACAAGTGTGTTCGTGACTTACATAAGACGCGTCTTAGGTAAGTTGAGTCTTATTTTTTCCAGTATAAATGGCCCTATTGTGGTCACGTGGCGGATATTTTGCATGTATAGTAATATAACTAAAAAATACTTAACCCACATATGGGTGGTGACGTGCCGTATTTTAATATTTCACAAAACACTTGGGGTAACATTGACCAATATCATAAATTTTATTGTTTATATATTTTTTGGTATTACAAAATTTTTTAAAAGTTTTTTATGTCTAAACAGGACTTGAGTCCGAGACCCTTTCTCTAACGAGTAAAACCGTTTGGCATTAGACAGTAAAAAAATTAATATAGAGTTGCCACTAAGCGAGTGAGGAAAAATGTAAATTAAATAAATCTATGACGTCACAAGCGTGCACTGACCTTTAAAAAAATAGTAGGGTTGATGAACTGTGCAACTAAACAATCCATAATTTAATAGTGTCGTGTTTGAAACCAATAAGATCATTACCTTTATGAAAGTTCTTATTTGCATGAAGTAAGAGCTTATAAAGGTATTTTGACAGTAAATACTTTTTTGCACGCTTGTAGCTTCACCTTATGTGCATATCATACAACGTAAAGAGAAGAATTTATTCTAATTCCTGTATTTTAGATTTTCACAAACTGTTGAGCTAAAGCCACATTACTTAGATACTGCACTTTTGTCTATTTATTATACATGTACTGTTTTTTTTTTGTTTTACCAAAAACATAAATTTCCTAAAGAGGAAAGATTTTTGTGACAAATATCAACGGTTGGCGGTTACCGGGCCAGCTCGCTCAATGTAGTCAGCTTCTAAGGCACATGTAGTCTCAGGGTTTCGTTTACCTTTACTTCTACTGGTGTTTCAACCTGATTTTACATTATAATATAGGATGAAGAAAATCAAAGCAAGTGTGAAGATTGGTTAAACCAGACTGAGCACCAATGTTCTGAACTTTGTCGAAGGGAACCACCATCTGAACTTAGAATGAAGGATTTTTCACATATGAGCAATTTCATTTGGGACAAGATTATTTCAGAGATGTCTGACCATTGTCCAGTCTTGTTAGATGCTTTGTTGGCAGCTACTGGGTACTCCAAGGATGAAGTGAATCACATCAGTCCGCGCATTGGTCTTTGCTATGGAATTTTGCTACAGACGAGAAATCATAAATTGAGCTTGCTGCAACGTCTTAATATAGTTCTGTTGACCAACGGAAATGCAAAGAAACAGGTAATTGGTGATACAATCACTGTCACAGATTGCAATACAGTAATTTTATAAAATCTTCAATTCTGTCTTTTGCTATTTTGCTATTTGTCCAATGTCAGAAGATGGGGTTCTCCTTGTCACACACCAGCAAATTGAATATCCTTGACATAATTGGCGGCCATTTTGCAGATGGATTAGTCACAGCTGTAAGTGGTGGGAAAAAATCCAAGGTACAGGTGATAACTGGGACATGAAACTACAAGCACATGATATCCTGTCAACAAACCCAAACACCGACCTTCACTACTTTGCATCAAATCTTGTTGTTACCTTCTGGGAACCTGTCAAGTGTGTCTTCACAATTAGAGATAAGTTCCCTTCAAAATAAAGCTTTCCTTCTTGATAACAATGAGGCAAAAAAGTTGAGGGATGACATGAAAGTGTTGGTTGGTCGGATTCTGATACAAAAAATACAGAACCTGTCGTTTTTGAAGCAAGTCATCCCAAAACATATTGCGCATCAGTACCAGAATGAGATGTCCGAAAAGTCAGTTATTGTTCCCCTACCAATGGTGTTAAAAGATGAGAAAAAGTATGAAGACGTTGTTGACATCCTTGATGGCTACGAACAGCATTTAGAAGATATATTTGTGAAAGCAAAGGTGATAGAAAAACCAGATGATGACACTGCAGATGAAACACCACCAATAATTAGCGGGCAGTCATCGTCAGCAGATCAGGCAATGGCTCATTTCAACCAGGATGATGACAAAGATCGTATGAAAAAGGTGTCTGTTCCTCTTGGGGGAGACCAAATGACCAGGGTACGGTTTGCTGGGGCGAAAGATTTAAGAGCTGGAGCTAACACAGCAAAACAGCGGTTTGACCACTGTTGCCCATTCGTTTCTGAGCTGTTCCACACAAAGATGGCCTATGTTCAGGTATAAAAAAAATAGTCAAAATGAATTGCCATGATATTAATTAAACAGGGTAGGTCTTCATTCCACAGGGATTTGCACTATGTAAACCTGACTGCCAACAACCACCCACCCCAACAGCACAAGTTACATTAAATTATACCACACAAGCTTTAAATATCTAATGATTACGGTGCATGGATCCATCTCAGTCGCAGACCCACTTCAGCCTGTGGAATGAAGTAGTTACCATAATGAACATAGTCTACACCACTGACCAGTGAAACATAAAAACACTTGGGGCTTTGGTGGCAATGTTAATTTTAAACCACTGATTTGCTTTTGGCCTCAAATGTTGCAGGTTCGATTCTCGGTGAGGGTTTTTCAATGTGACTCGAACCGGCCAGTCCTCATGTGAAGACCCAGTCAACACTCTGCCGAAGTTGAAGGTTTCCTCTGGGTACTCCAGTTACCCCTCCCCAAAGGGAAAGTTGACATAGTGGGTAATATACTGTCATTGGCATATTTTATTATGGCCACTCTGCCCTTATGGCAAAGCTAAATAAAGTAAAATAAAATAAAATAAAAAATAAAGTGATAGCAAGTCAAATTATCAATAAACTCAGTTTAAGCATTTAAATTCTTATTAGTTTGTATACAACCTCCTATTCAAATCAGAATCAACACGGGAAGTTGGAACATTGAAATTCTTTCGTGATAAATACAATCGCCGAAATGTAACCCCAAAGAAAGTTGCTGATTCTTATGAAGGATGTGAGCAATTGCTTCATCAAGTTGGTCAAGCATATCTTTTGGAAGCAGCAATGGGGTTTTGGGGCATGAATGATTTACAAGACAGACCAACCAAACATGTACCTCCAACTAACATTGAGAATCAGGAAAACAAAATCAAGTTGGAATGTTTTCATGAAGTTTTTGGAGAATTTGTAGATGAGTATGTTCTACCAAATGCAGAACAACAAACTTCAAGCTCTGAATCAGACAAAGTAAGGTGGGTAATATGCCTCATTAACAATATATTTGTAATACCTTTGTATCCACATAATTGATTTTGCAAATTGATGTAATTTGATTGGCTACTCTACTCGCTATCTATTCCTAGATAGTTGGCAAGTAATTAAAAATCACTTTTTTTTGTCTAAAACAATTAGTCTAAGATTACATGCTCTCGATTTTCATGAGATGATAGTTGATCTGTGCTTCGCCTTGTCAACTATATCACCTCATAGAAATCTCGAGCTCATAATCTAATGGTTAAATAGTTATCAATCCCTTTATTATGACAGAGCATATGGGCCGAATATGATTGAACTTGTTGTTTTCCTCATGCAATTGGTGGATACTTGCAAAGAAGGAGATGGAGAAAGGAGTATGATAAACCAGAAAAGGCTCTTGATGTATTTTAAGTCATCCAATTCCTTCAAAAATTATGCTATAGAAATGTTTACCTGGATTGCTCAAATCAAGTCCCTATGCTCTGAACAAATGGCTCATCGATTGAAATGGAGTAGATTTGTAAACTGGAATGGTGACAAAGGAAACAACATTGCATGTGTAATGGCCCAGGAGGTATACAATCGCATCAGCAAAGATATCGTAAAGGGCATGGGAGCTAACAAAACTCCAAAAGCAATGATGAGGGCATCTAAGGTAGCAGCAGGAGTGCACTTCATAGTGAAGCAAGTAAATGAAGTGAGCGGCATAAAGCCAACATCACAAGTACATGCACACAAAGAAAGTAGTGGTGAAGTAATCATGATGTTTAAAGATCTAAGAAAGCTACGACCATTTGATTTGGAGAAAGGCAGATTTCATCGCAATTTCCAAGAAATAATTGTTCCACCTACATCATCAGTGAATATGAGCAGCCTTTTTTCGTGGCTTGAAAAACACAAAAAACAAATTGCCATGGGACAAACTGATCGAAAATAAAAAGGACATTAATTTTAATTGTTTCAGTTCACTCGTGTAAATTAGTACAATGAAGTTACAAGATCGAGATAGTGCCTTGAGTCGTGACTGCCTATTCACTCTAGCTTACAAATTTTAGAATACATCAATTTGGAAATATATGTTCAACATTCTCTTGTTTAAATCTTGTTTATCTTAACGTAATCAGCTTTCGTCGATACAAAATCAACATTTTCAAGCAAAATAACAAAACTTAAATGTTTACAAGTTGCATGAGAATACTTTAAAACAAAGCAATAGACACTCCAAAAACTGTAAACTTTTTAATTCTTTACGTTTCGACTATTTATAATTTAAGTCATCGATCTTCTGATGGACTAGGCAGCAATAAAGCGGTTTATTGTTCCGTGTTCTATTAATTAAACGCTTACCTTTAATAGAAACAGATTGTGTGAGTTCCCATTTTTAACTTAATGACTTTCTTGTTGAAAATTGAAAAAAATTATCAACAATCGCCCTCCATATTTTATAATAAATACTACCACGATAGTACTTAGTAGACTTAGTAGACCCCCCCGTGAAGAATAATACGAATTTTAATTAGAATCCAAATACTCCCAGAATCTTGGAGTAATTGTTGGGCACGTGACCAGCATTTACCAGGGCCTTCGTTCCCCACAAATTGAAAAAAGGCCCTGGGTACGAGGTTGTATCACCCCCTCTTTACCAGAAATATGTAAGTGGGTTTTTTCAGCAAATAACGTTTTTACCACACTTTAGGAAAGAAACAGGGGGTGGCCCGTCGTAAAAATTCATTGGTACATAAAACATTTTCGACTGCCATAGAGTATTTTAATAAAACACAAAACTATTGATACTCCGTAAATCGTCTAAACGTTTCGACATGTAATACAAGTCATCTTCACTAGATCTACAATCATGGAAATAATATATGTAGACTTTGTATAAAAAGCATGTACTTTTAGCATTGTTGTATTAGAGCATTTCTTAAATATGTTAGTGTTCACAAACAAAATAGCCCCCCCTCCCCCCAAACACAATGTTGATCATAGCACAAACCTTTGGCAGTGAAATCAAGCACACATCAACATTGTATAGGGGGGAGGGGGGAAATTTGGGAAATTATTGTTTTGTCTACTAATTAATTTCCATGATTGTAGAATAACTGTTAATTTAAAAGTTGCGCTATTAATATGCGTGGGAGTTCCAAAGTTTTTGATGCACGTGCGCCATGATTGAGCGGTGGATCAGAACGACAAGTGTGGTACGCTTCTTTAAATAGCAATAAGGACCAGTCATTTGAACGATCGATGATGTAATAATTGTTAATCTTCAATAATGTCGAAACGTTTAGAATAAAAATGTTGACAATTTACGGAGTATCAATAGTTTTGTGATTTAATAACATAAAACATAGTTATGTACTTTCGGCCGCATCGCTTATACTGTACATATTTACAGAAGAGGGTTTATGCCTCCCTCGGCAACCTCTTAAACCAGGACCTGTTGAACTGGCATCCGATAAGGCAAAATGGTTTAGAATTAAAATTGTCTGACACTGCAGCCAACTGGTAGTTTAAATGGATCCAGATTGAGCTACAATCCAAATCGAACTCATTCTATCTCTGTTGTGACAATAGAGTATTGAACTGTACAGCATTAGTCAACAAACTGTACAGTATTAATCAAAACATTCATGTCAACAAATACAATTCATTCCCCTATGGTTTCAGCAGAAACAGAATGAGATCGATCCGGAACTCAACCTGGATTCATGTTAATTGCCTCTAAGGCCTGTTTCAGACGTCGAACGTTTCAAGTGTCGAATCTAATGCAAATGAACTGAACTCTTTGTTTTAGCTCATTTACATTAGGTTCGGCACACGAAAACCACGGCGTCACTAGTTGGGAGAGTATGTTTGATAAATACATAACTGAGCATGGCTCAATGTAATTTGTGCTATTGGCAAATGGCATAAAATAGTATTTTGCCGGTCAACGGTCTACGGTCAGCCAGCGACTTTCAACGAACAAAATTAATTTTGAAGTTATAATTCAATTTTTGAACTTTGCTATTAATATAACATTTAACCACCCAAAAAAACCCAAAGGTTACAAATTTTGATGAAACAGCAATTTATATTTTGTACATTTTTGCCAGTAAATTCGTAAAAAAGTAGATAGTCTATTACACTAAACGAACGATCGGCTAATTTTTTCACGGTGCTTCACATCAAACAATAACATTTTATTGCCAATGCCCTTTAATTTCATGATTGACATTTACAATCGCAATCAAATAAATCTTAAAAATAATCTGGAATTAGATAAATCAAAATGACTTGAAATTTGAATAGGGAAGCTGACAGACTGGCTTCGCCACTGACGTTACATTTGGCAGAACAAGGCATTTTATAATCTCTTGGCAGTTGTATAGTTTACTAGAGTGAATTGCGATCACAAATCCATTCAAAAAGCAAACTGACGTCTGTTGAAGGACAAGTAAAAGAGATGAGGTTATTTTCTCAATTTTGTAAAGTTTTATGTCCTTGAGTGTTTCCCCAGTATCTTCTTTTTCAGTCATTTTTGCTTTAAACCTGTAATGCATTCTGGTAAAATGTAAATGCCGGATCTCTTCGCTATGGTCAACTAAGTTACTTCCATCCATTGACGTAAAAAGTGATCAGATGCATGATGCAAGATGCTCGATACTGCGTTATGCCACTTTTCTTTTATGGGTTAAACTAATATTAATTACTCGAAGCAAAAAAATGCAGCTACAAACAGAATGAAAAAGCAGTTATCTTGCTAAGGCAATTTCATATATTTCTCATCAAGTTTAGTTTGCGCAAGCCATACAAAAAACTAGTTAAATTAATCATGTTTTGCAATGTCGTGTTGATCTCATAAGGGGCACTAATAAAATAAAAGGTCATCGCCTTTATCTCATGCAAATTAAATGGCCAACACGACAGACTTCTCTTTTAGTAGCGGCAAAATGCTGCGAACATGTTCTTTCTACAAAGAAATTCGAATGGTTTTTGTAATTCAATCCCACGTCGTCTACATAAACTACACTGCGACTCACGATATTACTTGTATGAGATATTTATGCCGTACGTATTCAAAATGAGCATTGCTATTCATTAAAACTTACGAACATCAAAACAAAGTTGTGAGAAGATCTTTACGATGTTGATATTTGATGTTAGTCACATGACTAAAAAAATATGGCGCTGTTCCATATTTCAGGCGGACCACGCTATTAGTTTTAAAAATATGATAACACGATAAGACGTCGTTTTTAACTTAATTGGAAGTGGGAAGGACATTCTTTAACCAAAAACAGCATAGGTAACAACAAGAGAATGTTTTAGCTAGAAAATAAACGAACTTGGTGTCATAGTTGAAGGATTTTTCAAAGATTACGTGGAACGGTGGAAAAGAGGGATTCTGGACTTCTAAAATGGATAAGAGTGGGAGATATTAGGCATTTGAAGGAGAACTGTTCGTAAATTATCATGATCAATGTCTATCAACATTTTGAGAAAGTTTGCTTTGCCATATATCTTCAAAACTAGCAATGATGGATTCCTGGTTAGCAATAATAATTCTGAAAGTACCTCCACTGGTGTCGTGGAATAAACGTTTGGCACTGGATTGAGGCAAAAAAATGCTTGAGAGCACAACAGAAGTTTGTCCTTTTGACGGGCAGACGAAATCAGCATGATAAAGCTTGGAAAATGTATGCATGAGTTAGATTATTGATATTCAATGATGGTATGTGACCAGCGAGGCTAAGGAGTCGACAAAAAAGTGGCAAAGTAAACGAGTTCTGCTGGTAACAGCGGAAATAAGAATCAGAGGTCTCTTTTGCACATTTAGGCACATATGAAGACATGTTGGTTGCTAATAATACAGATCTAAATGATCGTTCTACCACTTCTTTGGCAGGTACCTAAAACTTTTCATCAGAAGTTCCTTTTCCAGCATTAGGGAATTATCATGTTGATCTCGACTTGTCTGTCTTGTCTTTCTCGACTTGTTGTGCTCGCAAGCATTTTTTTTCCTCAATCCAGTTCCAAACGTTTATTCCACGACACCAGTGGAGGTACTTTTAGAATTATTATTGCTTACCAGAAATCCATCATTGCTAGTTTTGAAGATATATGGCAAAGCAAACTTTCTCAAAATGTTGATAGACGTTGGTCATGATAATTTACGAACAGTTCTCCTTCAAACGCCTAATACCTTCCATTCTTATCCATTTTAAAAGTCCAGAATCCCTCTTTTCCACCGTTCCACGTAATCTTTGAAAAATCCTTCAACTATGACACCAAGTTCGTTTATTTTCTAGCTAAAACATTCTCTTGTTGTTAACTATGCTGTTTTTGGTTAAAGAATATCGTTTCCACTTCCAATTAAGTTAAAAAGGACGTCCTGTCGTGTTATCAAATTTTTAAAACTAATAGCGTGGTCCACCCCAAATATGGAACAACGCCATATTTTTTCAGTCATGTGACTAACATCAAATATCAACATCGTAAAGATCTTCTCACAACTTTGTTTTGATGTTCGTAAGTTTTAATAAATAGCAATGCTCATTTTGAATACGTACGGCATAAATATCTCATAAAAGTAATATCGTGAGTCGCACTGTATGTCTATGATAAACTATCGGAGTAATTTTTAACATTTTCTTAACGGTATCAACAATTTTTCTTAATTCAATCACGATTCCGGCCAGCATATAATAATAGATCTGCGTTGCTCAAACACAAGAAGCCGTATTTCTTAATAATGTTGTTGTCTGTTGTCGATTTGCGGGCTGGACGGTTTGCAAATGGAAGCTTCGTTTGGGTTTTGATCAATGTCCTAATCGGACATCCAAGATGCGACGTCTATATTTCCTTTTACAATGAATGTTACTTTTTGGCCTGTATGAATGCAACGACCCTCTTCGACCAAAACGTTGAACGCTATTTATCCATTTTACCATCGAAATAAAGTGACCAAATGATTGTGGGTTTTTGGTTCATTGGTAGCATTTTGGTTCACTCTGGTAGCATTACGTTTACCCAGTTTGGTTTTTGGCAAAAGTTTGAAAATGATGTCAAGCGTTATGGCAAGCGGCGTAGAGTGACGGAAATGCGTGGAATAGAGCAACAGATCACCAAGGCGTGGATACAAGAAATACGGATAAAAAAAGAACAGCTGCAGCAAAAATTAAAAATGGCGAAATCCTACGCGATTGTTGTAGTCTAATTTTTATATTCGTCTATGAATTGCCTGGTTTTCTTTTGGAAGAATTTAGTTTTGAAGAAAAAGACAACACAACGGTTCAAAAACTCAACTAGTAACATAACTAACAAATTCTGCGAGTTTGTCGCGTCTAATTCCATTTCTCGAAATGCGATTTCCCAAACAATATATCCACTATAAAAATCATGAAATTTGAAAACACAAATAATATTCACCCTGTCATGAAAACAGACACATAATACTACTGCAATTTCAAGTAATCTTTCAAACTTTTTATCTATTAAATTTTATACTTCAATGGCCTCGTTTTTGTGCATCGTTATCGCTTAGTTTCTTAGTTCATGAAATACGAAAGAACAATGGCTCCACGTAACTTTTTATATTCACGATTCGGATTAGCTTGTAGTCATGGTTTTATTCTGTTTTAATTTCATCCTGATTTCGGGTTAAATTACGAATGTTTATAGTGTCACTGTCGCCACGCAGGCGTAGTTTTCACCTTATAAGTACGAGTAACACCACCAAAACACAACGAAAACTGATTTTTAAATTTAAAATTACCTTGAAATTGAAGAATTCAAACAAAAATCAGTTTCCAAATATCACATACCCGAACCGACCTTAACCGCCTAGCTCAGTTGGCAGAGCATTTCGTGAGCGTTCCTATTGCTCGTAAATTTGATTCCTACGCTTTGGCAAGAATTAGTTTTAACTTGCCCGGTGTCGACATCGACTTGAGTGACTCTGCAGCAATTGTTACTAGCTGATCAGAAAATATTTGCTGTAAAAATAGAACAACAAACTTTGATGCTAAACTATTTTAATGTAACAAATCACTGATAACTAATTCTTCAAATGTTTTTTTGATAATTTAAAACGTACAAAAAAATCAGATTTTCTAGAATATCATTGAATCCTTCATCTCACCTTTCTAACAATCTGTTCTTGTTTTATTATTTACTTGCTCTTTCAGATCAACAAAGAGCTTCAACACTTTTCTTTAACGTTTCGGGCACAAATTAGATCAGACAGCACATATTATTAAATGTAGCCCTATTTATTGTTGCACCCAGGGCCTCGTACTGTTCTCCCGCTCTCTGGCAGAGGCTGGTCACGTTACTCCTTCAAAAATCCAACGCTAAATGGGGTGAGAAAAATGTCAAATTACATGCTTCTACATACGAGCGATATATTTTAAATATAAGGAGGGAGATATAATCGATATCCATCTTGTTTGTTGTATTACATTTATTCTTGTCCGCCTTTGAACTCTAATCCCCGAGCCAACGGCGCGAAGCGCCGTTCCGGGCGTAAGCCCGGGGCGAGGGTTACTAATTTTGTATTAGCGGAGTTCAAAGTCGTTGCTCGTGATAGGTAGTAAAAGTGGTATGTCCTCACTGATCTCAACAATATGGCGGACTATCATGAATGGCTAACACTGATTGGCCGGATTTAAAATTCATTGTTGATTGATTAATCACGAATTCAACTGATAGCAAGCAAATATCTAAATTTGCTTTTTGCTCTACAATATTTTGTATTTTTGCAAAAAGATTTGGCAACTTTCACAACCAACGAAGGGTGGTCATTAATGATCTCAAGAGTATGGCGGAATATCAGGAGTAGCGAACACTTAAGGCATCCAAAAAGGC
Source organism: Muricea muricata (assembly GCA_963855995.1). NCBI lineage: Eukaryota > Metazoa > Cnidaria > Anthozoa > Malacalcyonacea > Plexauridae > Muricea > Muricea muricata. The sequence continues at coordinate 27,177 of CAWLCR010000052.1, read as the reverse complement.
GAGAACTGAGACGAAAACGACTGCGACACGACTCTTGAAGAGAGATTAACTCTGGGAAAATACACAGAAGCGCCAAGAATTGACTACGGCGTGAAACACAAGGCAAGTTTGTTGATAATGCGTATTTATACTTGTGTTTTAGTGCTTTATAAAGGCCGGCGAAGCCGTACTCGTCCAGTCTATTCACTGTTTAAATTCCAGAGTAAGTTTATGTTTTGTATTAAAATGCAAGACTGTCTTCTTATTACTGTATTTCAAAATATTGACGAACTTTACATGTAAAAGAATATGAGCGAAGATACAAAATTGGCTTGAAACGGTTTTATTTCAAACTCAAAGTTTATGTAGATAAAAATTTAGTTTCATAGATATCGCAAAACGTCTAATATATGTAATTAATTGGTCGTATTTTATACCAAATTTAAGCTTACATTAGGCGTAATAACATACCGATGACAAATGTTGTGCCATTTTAAAAAATTGTCAATAAAACAAGGATTAAAAACTCAATATTTTGTCATTTTGAAAAAATATACAGAAAGAATAACAATTGCCATGTTGCTATGACAACAACCTATTACAGAACTTCATATAATTCCGAAAATATAGTTGCATGCTCTAATTGCTCTTAGTTAGTGGCGAGGGGTTGCTGCATGCATGTGTTTCTAGTCTAATAGCATGGGTATTTTATCAGCAGTTCAAGTGAAATTTCTCGAATTATGCTGGATCAAATATCATTGCAGAATACTTAGAAGAATCAACAGAACCAACCCGGGTAAAAAATGTCCATGTCTTCAAAGCAAGAGTTGTTTATGGTTCTGTTTTGCCTACGTTGTGGTCCTATGGAGGATCATTGCTCACCTATTTGGCATTTCATCCGAAATATAGACTAGTCCTTTCTCATGCTATCGTTCGAATATATATGAGTGATGTTTGTAAGTCTCAAACGCCGGTACTACACTAAATTACCTCTTGTACATGGCTATTGTGTACCACACATTGACAGAATACCTTCCTACAATTGTAAAACTTGTAGAAAAACATGGCCAAAAAAAGATAATACTCGCAGTATTCTTCGAGCCCAAACTTACCAACGTGGCACTGCAGAACAAGCTAAAACGATCTTTGGCTCAATAGCACAGAAAATGACCATTTTTAACTGTTCTTAACATTTCATTTTTAACATAAAATGGTCAACTTTTACTCTACCAATGAAAGCAATTTATCTTTTTCTCCAGCGGCTACAATTTTTAAGGACCAAATGTGTACATTTTCTGACCACATTGTTATAAAGTTATTTTGAATTTAAAATTGAGCTGCTATAATTTATTTTGACTTACCCTGGATCCGCCACTGGAACCAGAAGGGAGTTCAGCAGATGTGACCTTCCACTTTTGGCTGAGTAGACAGTTCCTTTCAACAACAAGGTTCAACAATAGGCAGCGGAGCGAGAAGTGGCGTTCTACATCCAAAAGATTACAATTTTAAAGACATCAGCCCTGACATTCAGAACAATGAGAATGATGATGACGATTCCTGCCACGATATGTCACAATCTAATGCACTCAAGTCTGTCAATTAAAGCAACCTAAACGGAGGAACAATTAACAAATCAAATTCAGGTATTTTACCTTGGATCAAGCGAAACCTTTGTCACACAGCTACCAGTCAAGGAAAGCTGGCCAACCAAGTCGAGCAACAAAAAAGAACAATATTGAACAAAAAACTTACGTGTGCTACAACATGACAAGAGTAATGTTAGTTAGTTGCTCCATCAAATGTCAGTACGACTGGCAGTAGTACGTGATCTCAAGTCGCTTAGAAAACGATTTCCGTTGCCCCCAGTCCAGAACTAATTTTTCTCTACAAGAATCTATAGATTTTTATAGGTTGAATACAAATTTACTTTGAAAACAATAGCAACGGATACTCTGGGCGGAAATCTTAACTTCGTTAGAAATATCAAAGCCCAGACAACAGCTTTAAATAGAGCCATAACATAACTGAACAAAACAAATTTTTGAAAAATATTTAATGAAGCTAACGTTTCATTGCTATACTTGCCACATCTTCAGAGCAATTAAGGTATTCATTCTAAGGTCACAAAAAACGGTTACAGATTTAAAATAGGCAAATCATAGTGATTTAACAATAACAAAACTAAGGACATATAATATTACAGTTTACTATAAAAAGCTGGTCATGCAAGGTGGGATTAATTGAAGGCTTAATTTTAGAGATAAGTAAATTTTCCCTTAACAAAAGTTCAGAAGATGAAGAGCAGGAGGACAGAATGGAGAAATCATCAGGAGAGATAGGGTGACCAGAAGACTGATGATGATCACGAATGTTAGAGAAAGGAGGATTTGAAAGTGGTTTACCAGTAGAGCCCGAAATTCCCATGTGTTCAGAAATGCGCTTATGAAAATGGCGAACGGTTTCGCCAACATACAATGCATTACAGCATTGACACTTGTATTTATAAACAATGCGCGATCTTAAACTTAAAGGAATGCGGTATTGCGGTCTTTAAAGCGGAAAAAAGTCGAAAGTCTTTGCATAGGTCGAAAAATGCAACAAATTTGAATATGTGGATAAGCCGAGGAAAATAGTTTATTAATTTGATTTCGAATTTGAACGAATGTAGGCCTGAAAAAGGAAGCGTGAAAAGAACAATCCTTTTAGGTTCAATAGGCTCAGAAGTAGATGACGGCTTTTCAAATATTTTGTTTAAAAAAGATCTCACAATTCTGTTAAAAAACTTTTCTGGATAACCATTTAAATTCATAATCTTTTTAAATTTTTCAACTTCAGCATGAAAGATGGCATAAAATGATGAAATAGTAAAATAACGAAATAAAAGTGTATTTATTAAACCTCTTTTGTAGGAAATAGGAATGAAACTATCAAAATTAGAAAACAAACCTGTAAATGTAGGCTTCCAGTAAATAGATGTCGAGAAAATACCGTTAGAAAACATAATATTTACATCAAGAAAAGGTAGACAATGATCTTTTTCAATTTCGTCAATGATCTTTTTCATTCATACAGGAGGTTTAATAGTTTACTATTAAGGTAGGTTTATATTAAGCCGGCACCTTGGAAAATTTATCAGTTTAAAATCATTGGCCGCCAAATGAGAATAAACAAATCTGAGTATAGTTATATATAGTTATTTTAGTTGTATAAGTATATTATATCGTATATACAGTAACTATATAACAACCAGATTGTTTATTGTCTGTGGCTGTCTGTTTTAAAATTATTTAATTAATAGTATTTTATACATGTATTAGGATCCTTTTAATGGTATTTGATACATGAATTAAGATTGCCTAGTGTGCCCTACTTATTTCTTGATTTTCAAATGCCAAACAATGTAACTTGTGAATAAAACAGTCATGCAGTTTAATGAATTAGTTGATTGACATTAGCAAAGTTAAAAGGTTTATTTAAAAGAAGCCTTTTGCCCAAACCTGTAGCAGAAGCAGTAAAGATTACATATATAGCTCCAAATTCTTTCCCTAATTCAACCTGCATCATAATCACGTTATATGTAAACAACGAGTTTGAGTGTTTCATCACGGGATCCAAACACGAGAAAACGCTATGAAACACGAGCGCGAAGCGCGAGTGTTTTATTGTTTTCGAGTGTTTGGTTCCCCTGATGAAACACGAGAAACGAGTTGTTTACATAACATCTCATACGAAAACATTTCATTGGCTGTTCAATTTATTAAGCGCTAATGGGGGACCTATGAAAGTAATTTGTTTTTGTCTTTGTGAACAATGGAGATAAGTATTCTACTTCCTGCTTTTGCAAGTTAATTTCTGTATAGTCCATTGTAAGACAGAAATGTGTAGGGCGTGTAGAATTTATTACAGACCTTGATCATTTGAACGTGAGCAAAGAGAGAGTAATAAGGCTGAATTTGTAATTAGGATCTCAGTTATTAGATGAAAACCGTTTTTGATCTAACAACAGTGATGGTATATGATTTTCAGCGTGTTTCCTTGCGGTATCCAACGTCAATCATGTGACGAATTAGGGCGAGTTCATTCGCTAATTTGGAGATATGTAGGTAAAGGTATTCTTCTTTTGCCAAGAGTTCTGTACACAAACTGTATACTGTTGGTATGCAAGTGCAACACACCGAAGACATCAAGAAAGTTAAATAGCTGTGCGTTTATTACCCAGTAAATATACGTGCTGTATATATATATATATATATATATATATATATATATATATATATATATATATATATATATATATATATATATATATATATATATATATATATATATATATATATATATATATATATATATATATATATATATATATATATATATATATATGAATAGATCACAAACTAAACTTTGTAAATTCAAAAATTTCTTTTATTATATTTACATCCCAACGTTTCGGGGCATGCTTCTTCTTCAAGGATGAATATACAAGAATCAATGGCCTAAGGTCCCTTATATATCAATTACTAGCATAATTACCATACATATTAATCAAAATCCCTTACATTTAATCCCCTTGGTACAAACGTACCTAATTTGTATACCCAAAAAGCCTCCCTTTGTGTTGGTCTATCAACATTAGTTTTATCAATAATGATAACCCTAACATCACACAAACCTTTATGCCCAGGGCTAAAAAAATGTGCGTACACACACACATATATATATATATATATATATATATATATATATATATATATATATATATATATATATATATATATATATATATATATATATATATATATATATATATATATATATATATATATATATATATATATATATATGGCATATTTCTTCAAGAATATATGCAGCTAGTAGACGTAATTTTGTGATGAAGAACATAAATTCTGGCAATTTAAAGTTGAATGGCTTAAATCACAATCAATACAACTAAATTGCGTTGTTGCGAAGCATAAAGCACATTACTACATACTGTAACACACCCTTAAATCAAACATGTCCAATACTGTCAATCTGATACGGATCGTGAATCTACTTCACGACCCGACAAACTGTTACGGACCGTAAGTATACCTTACGGTCCGTATCTGTTCGTCAGCGCACTAGGTGGTCGGGTAAAGCGCTTGCATAATCAGCAAGATACTGTATGCCAACAGTTCGTACGGTCCGTACAATCCGTACGGATCGTGATCCAATTCACGAACCGTCACAGATCGTGAGGCAAACTTTTGCGGGATAACTTATACGGCTATATAGACAATTTTTATCTGATATTCTTCGTTCTTGTCTTATTAGAACCACGTACAACAACACGGCTATTCCTTTAAAAATGATGTGCTAAAATCGGTAAGCACAACATCACATACAGCCTCAACAATTTCCCATAATAGCACAACAGTCATTATGACTTTTCAGATGTATTTATCAAGCATTTCTCGTTCTTTAGTGTCTTATATTCCTCGTTCTTGTCTTATTAGAACCACGTTCAACAACACGGCTATTCTTTTACAAATCATGTGCTAAAATCGGCGAGCACAACATCACATACAGACTCAACAATTCCCTATAATAGCACCACAGTCATTTTGACTTTTCGGATGTATTTATCAAGCATTTGTCGTTCTTTAGTGTCTTATATTCCTCGTTCTTGTCTTATTAGAACCACGTACAACAACACGGCTATTCCTTTAAAAATCATGTGCTAAAATCAGTAAGCACAACATCACAATAGGCCCATTCCCTTATGCGGTAGGCGCGCAATGCATGCCGGAAGTTTGGTATCGAAATTACTTCCAAGGAAAATGGCTGTTGTCAGGTTGGCGGTTTTGCTTGGAAAAATAAACGATTATTTTTTGCTCAATCCTCGTTGCGATCGTAGATGTTTTAACCGCAGCATGTAGAAAGATGCCATAGCTCCCTCCACTACAAAGGAAAGTACGTTTATTGCCACAGTTAAGGAGAAAAACGTCTCGAACATGGCAGCATGAGTGAACACGTTTCGAATACAAACAACAATTAAAGATCGACCCACTCGACGTTTGCAGGTATTATATTATTTTAAGGCACCACTATAAATCAATTTTACTCTAGGAGTATTTTTCTGTTGTCTGCCGAGGCCGATCTGGCGGTTTTGGCGAATGTAAACGCATGTCACGGCATCATTCCCATGCTGAACTTGAACCAAAATACGACTTTTCCAACGCGATGACCGTATTTCTTTGTAGCCTTAACCTGACGAGGCTTGTTGTGGTTTGGCGCGAAAATATAAACTGAATTTTAATTGTTTGCCAAAAATAGATTTAAAATTGTATTTTTGCTGGTTTTGTGTGGCTTTGAAGCGGCGTTTTGCAAAGTTTTTTCTTGGAGTACCTAGGTTCTTCTAACATTGTAGAAATAAAAAGTATTTTTTAACAATTATTGTTAGCTACTAGTTTTTTAAAATGTTTTTAGCATTTAAATCTTGTATTAATTTAATATTTTAACTATAAGCAGTCTTGCTAAGATTTTAGTTGATATTAACAAATAATTTTAGGTTAGGTAATTTTTAAATTGATAGTATAAATTTTAACAAATTTAAAGTTAACATAGGATTTATAACAGTTGTTATGTAAAATGGATGATGAACCTGGTACTTCCAATGAAACAAGCAATGAACTGCATGCCAGTGAAGGTAATAGTAAGTCCACGAGTTATCGAGGAGGAAGAAATTGTTGTGTGCCACATTGTGGGAATAATAGTCGCAGAAACCATTTGCTGTCATTTCACCAAATACCTAAAAATGGAATATTGAAAAAAAAGTGGACAAAAATACTAAAGGCCAAGGGACTATCTAATCCTAGTCAAAACCATGTGGTATGTTCAGCACATTTTTCTGGTGGAAAGAAACTTATGATCACAATATTCCCTCAGTATTTGATACAAGCAAAGGTAAAAAAGAAAGACGGCTTCTTATAAGAAATGTAGAGACTGATAAGGAAACCAACACCAGTATGGCAGAACCAGTTAATGTTGAAGAGAGTGAGACACCATCCAGGGAAATTACAACAACCAAGACAAGTAGTTTATTACAAGAATTGGAAGAGACAAAAGAAAGGCACATACAACTCGAAGCAAAGTATGATAATGATATGAAGGAGATGAAGCTGTGCTTGTTCAGGCTAGAGCGGTTTTTAAGTAATGATACTGACTTCAGATTTTACACTGGATTTCCAGATTATACCACCTTTAAAGCTTTCTTTAATTATCTGTCACCTGAATGTTGTCACCTCAACTATCATGGTCAGCAACAGCTCAAATTGTATCTGATGTCCAAAAAAACATGGCAAAGCAAGATCTTTATCACTTGAAGAGGAGCTATTTATGGTACTGTCCAGGTTACGTTGTGGATTTCTTGGTCAAGATTTAGCCCATGCTAGTTTAGGTGACAACATTCAGGTGACAGATAATTAAACAAAGCTTTAAAGGTGGTATAATCAGGAAATCCAGTGTAAAATCTGAAGTCAGTATCACTACTTAAAAACCGCTCTAGTCTGAACAAGCACTGCTTCATCTCCTTCATATCATAATCATACTTTGCTTCGAGTTGTATGTACCTTTCTTTTGTCTCTTCCAATTCTTGTAATAAACTACTTGTCTTGGTTGTTGTAACTTCCCTGGATGGTGTCTCACTCTCTTCAACATTAACTGGTTCTGCCATACTGGTGTTGGTTTCCTTATCAGTCTCTACATTTCTTATAAGAAGCCGTCTTTCTTTTTGACCTTTGCTTGTATCAAATACTGAGGGAATATTGTTATCATAAGTTGTCTTTCCACCAGAAAAATGTGCTGAACATACCACATGGTTTTGACTAGGATTAGATAGTCCCTTGGCCTTTAGTATTTTTGTCCACTTTTTTTTCAATATTCCATCTTTAGGTATTTGGTGAAATGACAGCAAATGGTTTCTGCGACTATTATTCCCACAATGTGGCACACAACAATTTCTTCCTCCTCGATAACTCGTGGACTTACTATTACCTTCACTGGCATGCAGTTCATTGCTTGTTTCATTGAAAGTACCAGGTTCATCATCCATTTTATTTAACAACTGTTATAAATCCTATGTTAACTTTAAATTTGTTAAAATTTATACTATCAATTTAAAAATTACCTAACCTAAAATTATTTGTTAATATCAACTAAAATCTTAACAAGACTACTTATAGTTAAAATATTAAATTAATACAAGATTTAAATGCTAAAAACATTTTAAAAAACTATAGTAGCTAACTATAATTGTTAAAAAATACTTTTTATTTCTACAATGTTAGAAGAACCTAGGTACTCCAAGAAAAAACTTTGCAAAACGCCGCTTCAAAGCCACACAAAACCAGCAAAAATACAATTTTAAATCTATTTTTGGCAAACAATTAAAATTCAGTTTATATTTTCGCGCCAAACCACAACAAGCCTCGTCAGGTTAAGGCTACAAAGAAATACGGTCATCGCGTTGGAAAAGTCGTATTTTGGTTCAAGTTTAGCATGGGAATGATGCCGTGACATGCGTTTACATTCGCCAAAACCGCCAGATCAACCTTGGCAGACAACAGAAAAATACTCCTAGAGTAAAATCGTTTTATAGTGGTGCCTTAAAATAATATAATACCTGCAAACGTCGAGTGGGTCGATCTTTAATTGTTGTTTGTATTCGAAACGTATTTACTCATGCTGCCATGTTCGAGACGTTTTTCTCCTTAACTGTGGCAATAAACGTACTTTCCTTTGAAGTAGAGGGAGCTATGGCATCTTTCTGCATGCTGCGGTGAAAACATCTACGATCGCAACGAGGATTGAGCGAAAAATAATCGTTTATTCTTCCAAGCAAAACCGTCAACCTGACAACAGCCATTTTCCTTGGAAGTAATTTCGATACCAAACTTCCGGCATGCATTGCGCGCCTACCGCATAAGGGAATGGGCATATTACATAACAACATAATATATTCCTTTAAAAATCATGTGCTAAAATCGGTAAGCACACAATTACATAGCTACATAATAGCAGAACAGTCATTTGGACTTTTCGCATGTATTTATCAAACATTTCTAGTCCTTTAAGAAAACAACAACATTACTTCTATTTATTTAATATATTGCTTCTCAAATTTCAAGAAAACTGCAAATGCTGGCACAATAACACGACTATCAATATAGCTGATATTTATGTTCTTGTCTTATTAGAACCACGTACAACAACACTGCCATTCCTTTAAAAATCATGTGCTAAAATCGGTAAGCACAAAATCACAATTACATAGCTACAGCTTCAACAATTCCATAATAGCACAACACTCGTTATGAGGCTTTTCAAATATATTTATCAAGCATTTCTCGTTCTTTAGTGTCTTAATTAAGAAAGCCACAACATCACTGCTATTTTAATAAAATACAAAAGAACAGTAATTCCGAATAACATTTTTGATTGTTTTATTGAATCTTGGTTTCGACTAGATTGTAGTCATTATCAGAATTCAATCCTGCTCATTATTTAAATATATAATCACTGCTATTTATTTGATATATTCCTCCTCAAATTTCAACAAAATTGCAAATGCTGGCAAAATAACACGCGTGTCAAGCTTCACTTAGCCACAAACTGACTCTACTCACGATCCGTAAATCAGTTTCACGAACCGTACGGTTCGTACCGTCCGTGAAGCCATTTGCAGTTCGTACGGTCCGTACGATCCGTACGGATCGACGAATTTTTTCAAGCTTCGCTTATAATCACAAACTGACTCTACTCACGATCCGTAAATCAGTTTCACGAACCGTACGGTTCGTACGGTCCGTGAAGCCATTTACAGTTCGTACGGTCCGTACGATCCGTACGGGTCGACGAATTTTTTCAAGCTTCACTTAGTCACAAACTGACTCTACTCACGATCCGTAAATCAGTTTCACGAACCGTACGGTTCGTACGGTCCGTGAAGCCATTTTCAGTTCCTACGGTCCGTACGATCCGTACGGATCGACAAATTTTTTCAAGCTCCACTTAGTCACAAACTGACTCTACTCACGATCCGTAAATCAGTTTCACGAACCGACACGGTTCGTACGGTCCGTGAAGCCATTTTCAGTTCGTGCGGTCCGTACGATCCGTACGGATCGACGAATTTTTTCAAGCTTCACTTAGTCACAAACTGACTCTACTCACGATTCGTAAATCCCTTTCACGAACCGTACGGTTCGTACGGTCCGTGAAGCTATTTTCAGTTCGTACGGTCCGTACGACCCGTGAAATCATTTCACGACCCGTACGAACTGTACGGATCGTAAGTGCAGTGGCGGATCTAGCGTAAGTCAAAATAAATTACCACAGCTCATTCTAGGATATATTTACATTTTAAAATACTTTCAAAGCAACTTCATTGGTTAGATTTTATTCTTTTGAAATTCATAACCTATGACATTGTTATAAAGTTATTTTGAACTTAAAATTGAGCTGCTATAATTTATTTTGACTTACCCTGGATCCGCCACTGCGTAAGTGAGTATTTCCCCATCATAACGATCCGTATATGTTTGACAGTATTGGACAACCATTGCTATTTTTATCGCATTTGTATTTGCTTGATTTTTCTTCAAATTTTATAAAAACGTTTATTAAATGTTGAACGCCCTAGAGCACATCAAAGTTCGATTACCTTTTTTTTATACACCCTGTATATATATATATATATACATATATATATATATATATATATATATATATATATATATATATATATATATATATAATCCAGAAATCAGAACCAGGTAGGTTGCAATGTTGGTATGATAACTTGGAGCGCTCAATACCATAACTGGCAGAGCGAGTAAATAATAATAGGAAGGCAAATTTTGCTGTCGCTACTCTGAGTTTCACGCGACAGCAAAATTTGCCTTCCTATTATTATCTATTATTATATATATATATATATATATATATATATATATATATATATATATATATATATATATATATATATATATATATATATATATATATTTCTAAACCTCATTAATAATTCATAAGCAAAATAGAAAGAGAAATCATGACCCGTATCGGTTCTATATATTTGATATAGACTTGCGCCAAATTTCTTGTTTGATTTTTGCAGTTTAAACAACACCAATGTCCAAAATTTCGATGATAGTGAGTGTATGGAATGATTCACTTTAGAAGCAGTATACAAACCGCGGAATTCGGTTTATATCAGATCTATAAACACTCGGCTTCGCCTCAAGTTTATAAATCTGATATAGACCTCCTCCACGGTTTGTATATATTACATATATATATACCATATATATATATACACATAAACCATAGAAATACAATTGTATTTTGATATATTAAAAGTATATAGTTGTATGACAGAGCTGATATTTAATATAAAATGTTCAGGTTTAAATGAACAGATATTGAGAGAAAAAGTTGAATTCTGGGGGGTCATAATTTTGGGTCAAACAACAGGGGGTGGGCCACAAAAATTAAACCCTTTTTCTTGGGGGGGGGTCAAGAAAATGATACATATTGATGTTGAAAAATTACCAGCCCACCCCTCCCCCTCCTAAATAATGAACGGTCCCTAACCGTACCTTCTAAAGGACCTTCCAAGGATTTGTTTATTATACGAAAAGTGAAGTTACTGCATATATTTACGGCTCGGTGAAAAAGCTACCTAACCCATGCCGTTTTGCGTGAGCAAGGCTCGAATCTGTCAAAATGCAGGATGTACTGACCTGTGCATGTTAACTTTCTATAAATATCAATACCGGCGTTCGAAATTTCTAAATCTAAAAAGTGAATTTTGCCATTCTCAAAGTTATCTACTGTGAACTTAAGATTTTTGTCAAAGCTGTTGAATTTGTCCAAAACAAATTGAATATCTTTCGGCCTAATCAAAACAAGAGTATCATTCACATCTAGGCGATAAGATGGTATAATTCCAGTCTTTATCAATCATTTATCAAATCATTTACATTATAGCATTTTGCATAATTTATTACATTGCGAAATTAGCAATCTCATACTAGACATTCACTCTGCTGGTTGTTATGTGCATATATTCAATGAAATTGACAAGGAATTCATTCTAACGAATCTTTGCAATTCAATCAACAAAACGTGGGACACTATTTTGTTTCATACATAAACATTTTAAATTTTTTTCAATATTTGATGCTACAGCCTTAATACATTGGCAGGATTTTCTTAATATTAATACAAATAGAGATTGATCTTTGTTAAAATCCATTTTGACAATGTGTCAAAAGAACACATTAACACAGAATAGAATAGTTACACGTATTCATTACGTCTCAAGAGTTTGAAGAAGAAGTCAGGGCTTGGTTAGAGACAAAATGTGCAGAATGATGCGTGTAAAATTTTTGTTGAATTTGCTAATACTTTTATTGTGGCTGAGTTTGGATTTTGCATCCTCTCAAAGTGGCTAGGTAATCTAATCTGATATTATAACACAATTCAAAATCAAATATTTTTTCATGTATTTTTACTGGTTGTGCATTGTGTAATACTTGATTTATATGCTAAATTATTGAGTAATGGGATGATAGTTGGGTATAAGACTCGAGGCTCGAGGAAAAGTAAGAAAAGAAAAAAAAAATAACAAAAAGTTGACTGTTGATATATTGTCATATAGTTAGTAGCGGAAAAGGGTCGAAAATCGGAGTCAAATTTTACCTCACACAAAATGGCTTAGCAGGTTTAACAGCAAATTTTTTTACAGGACCGTTAAACTTTCAAAAATGTTAGTAAAGGGTTTAGCAGAAAAAGGGAAATAAATGCGCAATAGCTGCACAGCAAAAAATCGCTTTGCTATTTCAGCAAGAAAATATTTTCTTGAAAGATTGCAAAAATATAGAAGTGATGAGAGAATTTGACAAATAAGTCATGGCGCACAAATTCAAGTACCATAAAGGTAACCTTTTTAACGAACTCTCAGACTAAACGCACTCTCTGAAAAAGATGTGTATTCATGGCTTTATTCGTGTTTAGTGATAGATTGGATTGATTAATCAAAATACTTATAGAGGATAAACGCTGCAACGATATCACCATGAAAATAATATGAATATTGAAGTCCCTTTCCAATTTTTCGATGTACTGTTAATTGAGAGATGCTCATTAAGATTTTAAATTGAATATACCTGTATACTCTGGTCTTTTATAAAAGGAACATGTCAAAAGCGTCCATATTTTGGAACAAAGTGTTGCATCAGGAAGTTACTGAAGCATCTCAGTAGATTCGATTATGCACCCAACAGCAACATTAAAAATTATTCTAATGCATGACGTCTTCGGCTTGAAAACATATATTAAGTGCATGGAGTAAACGGAAGCTACAGAAGGTCTTTTTTTATAACTTGACATTGTTTATTAGTTAATAAGTTTCGAGAGTATGATAAGTTAAATAAATAATGAGTTGATTCGTTTAGTAACAGAGTACATTATTTGAAATTGATAAATAAATATAAATAAAATCAATATCATATGAACTACAGAGCTATAGACAATAAAACACATACGATATTCGAAATAAATTTCGAGTAAAATTTCTCATCATGTTATGTTTGCGCAAGCTGTAGCAACCAACCGCAACCATTTAATAAACTCATTATTTTGTCAAGGTCGTTTTGATGTAATTAAGAACACAGCTAAAACATCATAACACTCATTTTATGCAAACTTGATAAATCCATCAGAATTAACTAAGTTCTGTATCTAAGTTATCTATATTTAGATTTGATTTAAGCGTCGAAATGAATGATGTGAAATGGACTTTGTGGGGTAGAATGGAATTGGTTTAGGATATTATTGGCATGACGAATTAGATTTGAAAGATGATACATGATTAAAATGGTCGAGCTTAATTGATTCGGTAGTTGCATGTAGTTTTTGTTAGTCATGATGTGGTTTTTGTTAGTTATCATCAAAAATTGTGGTAAATTATGTTGGTCGATTGAAAAAAGTCACTTACTGTAAAATTGGGCTTAAATAAGTTGGTCTTTAGTGTATCACACACTCTTTACCAGAAAAATGTAAGTGGGTTTTTTCGGCAAATAACATTTTTACCACACTTTAGGAAAGAAACAGGCGGTGGCCCGTCGTAAAAATTCATTGGTACATAAAACATTTTCGACTGCCATAGAGTATTTTAATAAAACACAAAACTATTGATACTCCGTAAATTGTCAACATTTTTATTCTAAACGTTTCGACATGTAATATCTTAGGTAGCCCAAAATTGTTCAGTGTTTTGATAAATTCAAACATCCATTCAGTTTTACATTGGGGTCTGTGGTGTAGCGGTAGTTGCGTAATTGTATACATATATTAATAAGGTTGGGAACTAAATACAAATTATTACAATTTTACGATCTATCATCTCAAGAATATCGACAAAAAATATTGAAAATATACCAAATAACACAAAACAAACTACATAACTATAAAATTTGATATTTTTACTTGCTTCATAGGGAGTCCATGCGTCGAGATAGACTGATATTTGTTTTATTTGGTTTTATATATACTCCAAAAATGACAAGGGACGAAACTGTAATACGAAAATGTTTTAGTTTGAAGCCATATATGCTAGTTAACACGAATTTAACCTTGAAATTCGGCTGCATGATATGTCTTAGGCTAAAGCATACACCTACTAAAAAATTTTGTGAAATAAAACCCACGGACTCTTTAAATTGCTATAGTTTTTAATCGCGACTTTTCGTTGCATGAATGCCCCGACTTGACTGGACCTAATGTAGTTAATTCTAAACTCAGACGGGGGGTTGTCAATTTTAAGAACGTTAAAATTAAATTATGCACAATTTTCGCAGAATTATGTAAATACTTTACCAGATTCGATTTATACACAAAGCCATTTTATGGGAAAAAATTTTAAAATCATTAAGTAAGTATGTATCCAATTATGGTCGAGGAATATCATATCACATATTTAGCGGTTTTACATTCATATAGGGCTTTAAATGTGGATCAACAACAAGCGTTTGATGTCATTTCGCAAGGTCATAATGCTTTTGTAACTGGCAATGCTGGCAGCAGCATTACCCCCCCCCGTTGGCGAGGGAAGTAATTAGTATGCACCGTCATATGGGAAAATGACGTCATTGATTAGGCGCGTGTGGATGTGTCCTCGCAAGGATGTGCACACACGAGAACATGCGTACGCGAGGGTGTGCGCACGGTAGTATTCGGAAAAAACATATTTTTAGAAAAATGTATTGAAACAATGAAAATTTTACAAAATATATAGAAATATATATATATATTATACAAAGTATTTTACGAAGTATTAAGAGGTTTGTCATGCTGGTCTTGTAATGTTCACACATCAGTCCAAATGCACCCACAGTATGTAGCTTGTCCGCATTCCAGGACGACGTCAATGGATAACCAGGAGAGCACTGATCGGAGTAGCATTATTCATTCTGCATGTATTGTTGTATGGCAACAACTGGTTATCATAAGCTGTTCGTTGTTCTTTTTTTCCAAACATAAAAAACATAGTTCATTGTCCGGAAATAATGTTCTGCAATAGCCACAGCGTACTGTCCCGTCGACCACGGACGATGCTGCCCAATATCTAAAACACTCACAGTGAGCACCTTGGTGACAACACGGTGTATTCATAGCGAGTACCTCTTCGGCCTCGATACCTTCAAAACAGAAATGGCATTGCTTTTCTTCTATACCGTTTTCCGATGGTATACCAAATAGACGGATTATAGTTGTAGGTAAAATAACGTCTGGTGCAGGTAAAGCTCCAACAGTTTCCATTTTCGGATGTTGATGTCTTCAAGCGTATTATAAGTAAAGACTGGACAGGTGGTTTATGTATGCTGTGAAGTATACATACATATTTATATATATGTAAAGGTGCGAGAGTGTGCGCACATTATGGTGCGAGGAAGCCCGCGCGCGCGTTAGGGTGCGAGGATGTGCGCACATTCGAGCGCGAGGAAGTGCGCACGTTGTGGTGCGTGTACGCGAGGAAGCCCATACTGTATATCAAGTTAGTCAGTCTTAATTTCCGAACAGTCACACCATTAAACTGTAAAATATTGATGAAAAATTTTTGATCAGGGGTCGGTTGCATAAAAACGTAGTTAGTTTAGTTAAAGTGCACCTACAGGCAATTTTTTTATTGACGATATTAAATTTAGGCATGTTTTCTATCCTATCTGTCCAAAATTTTTTTGATTTGGACAAATCGTTTGTGTTTTATGGCCGTTTAAAGTTGACAAAAGTGCACTTTCTGATGAACCTTGTCCGTTGTTACGAGAAGTCCGGAACGAGTCTATTTTGTGACGTCATCCAAGGTACTCGTGAAAATAGTCTTTTAATGCAAATTCACTTTATTCTGACTGTTAGTTATTTACACTGCGCGCGTTTTCGAAGAATAAAAAATGGTGAATAGCTGTGTAGCTGCAAATTGTACGAATAAATCGTCTCTTAGTTTGGGTATAAGTCTTCACACTATACCTTTTTTTAATGACGATCGCCCTGAAGCTAAGCGCAGAAGGAAAATCTGGGTAAACTTCGTGAAGGCAAAGCGTTTCTTTCAACGTTCGAAGGCATCGACGTTATGTTCCGCGCATTTTTTGCCTGAAGATTACGAGCGAAGGTTTCAAATATTACCAGAACAAACGAGACCTTATTTTCTGAAGTTAAGGAGCGATGATTTTAGTATTTGTGTCTTTCCAAGTATACATGCTCTGTCGAAGGAAACGTCGAGCGACCCACCTGTGCAAAGTCCAAGGGATAGACGCATGGTGAGTCTGTAAATATAAGCTTTTGTATGCGACATATTTACGAATTTAACCGAGTTATATCCAGGAAAATCGTATAGCTTGTGTTAACAAGTTTACATCCGATTATATATTTTTTTTTAAAGTTGATAAAAGCTATACAAAAAGGACACACGTATGATAGCGAAGCTGGACCTTCAAGTATGGGCATGGATAACACTGCGCAAACACCTCAGTCAACTAACACAGGTAAAAATGTGTTTACTGGGCAATCTAATTTTTATAAAACATCTCAACCATTCTGTATGATTGTATTACAACACAGATAATAGAAGTATCTTTTTCTCATCTTCTAATATATAGGTATACAATGCAAGAAGAGAAGACGGGAAACAGAGGAGGTTGAAATGCCTGACGAAAATCATCTTGACAAGCCAGTAAATGTAAGCTCACTTACGTGCTTATCAGTATTAACTATTAACACACCTTCTGGTGTAGTAATGTTTCAAATGTCCCAGTTGATGGTGTAAAACCAATGTTTATGATTCTTTTATATTTTTCTTTTCTCTGCAAAAATACAGGTTGAAAGCTCAGTCGAACTGGAGAAAATATTAGAAGACAACAGGAAGCTAAAGAACAAAATAATTTCTTTACAGACATTTGCCCAAAGAAATAAATGCAAAATGAAGCAAATGAAACGCAAAGGTAAATTACATATCTCAAAAAAAAAGACAGTGCAATTGAAAAGCCTATCACACTTCATGAAATGCTGCATTGTTATTTTTTGATTGAATATCTAGTAAAGGAGCTTGAACAACTGTCGACACAACAGTCAACTCCTACCCAAGATGAGACAGATTACAATGAGAGCATGGAGGAAGGAATGGAAAGTGAAGATGAAGAGGAAGCCATTGAAGAAGGATATGAAGAGCATGATCCTGCCTATGAAGTGGATGATGATTCTACCACAGAAGATGATGATGAAGAGTTTATAAAAGAAGCATCAGAGTAAGGTTTTACATCAGACGCAAGGTTTTACATCATTAATGCAAGGACAAAGTACTGTTTTACGTAATTATAGATAATTCACTACCTTCTATTTCTCTTGTACTAGTTCATTGCAAGTGGACAGAAATCTTCGGACAGAGCCAAAATTTATTGTGTTTCTGTCACAGCTTTTGCTTCTGTTCCAGTTTTGTCATTCGTGCAAGGCTGATAACCCACTCGTTGAGACAAAAGTTGTTGGCTCTAATGGAATTGTGACAACTAAATGCAATAACCCAAAGTGCACACAGAAGATCAAAACGTGGCACACCCAACCCCTCATGCCCGGACGTAAAAAAGCTCGTGCTGGCAATTTTCTGATATGTATGTCAACATTGCTTGGTGGGGGCTCTTTCACGAAAGTACGACAGATATTCTTGCACATGGGTCTTGGATGTGTCTCACACAGTACATACTTCCATTATCAGAGAGTGAGTACCACAGTTCGGTAAAAAACCTTCATTTTGTACTTTCCTTCATTTGGAATCCTAATTTTGAAAAGCATTATCCAATATAAATGACTGAGAGTAAATTAAAAAGTAATAAAATATTTCTTTATGTTTGCAATTTAAATATCACCCAAGTGAAGAAAATCTTTTTTGGGTTGAATTCCTAGTGGTTGATCTCTACATACTTATATCTCGACATATATAGTATTACATAATGGTTTAGACTGTGCTATTTCCATCCATCTACCTGCACTGGAAGAAGTACCAAGCAGTGCTGATAGAGTAGGCAAAACAGCTGAAGGATGGTGTGGTTCTGGCAGGTGATGGCCGCCACGACAGTATGGGGCATTCAGCTAAGTTTTGTGCATACACAATTTTTTGTTGTACTTTTGCACAAATCATCCACTTTGATCTTGTACAGGTAGGAAGAATGAAGTGCATCATACTAACAATATTAATAGAGCTCAAGCTTTACTCACTAATTATTTACTTCAGAACTTATTACACCTTTGTGTTTCTACTTTGCAGATAAATCAAGCAGGCAGTAGCCCAGCAATGGAGTTCATGGCATTCAAGTTGTGCATGGACTACCTCATTACATATGGCCTCTCCATAAAAACTTTCATCTCTGACAGACTCATATCAATTGCCAAGCACATGAAGGATGTTTTGAAGAACATTGTGCACTATTTTGACCTCTGGCACTTGAAGAAAAGTAAGGACATTCCCAATTTGCCAACTATGATTTTATATTTGATAGCTCATAGCACAAATACATTTCATAAATTAAAACATCGTGTATGTACAAAAATTCTTCGATCCAATTTCCAGTGATTTCATCATTTTACTGTAACCAGGGACCAGTAATCCTGAACAACACCTGTTTGCAGGTTAAATTGAGAATCAGAGAACTGGACTATAAACATAACTGAACATTCATGCATACTAATAAACCAAAATGTTGATGATGAACCAATTTTCTAATTTTTTGTTTCTGTGCTTATTTATGTTTTTCTTCAGAAATCAGAAAAGTTCTTTTTAAAATTGGCAAAGAGAAAGAGTGTGAGGCTGTCAATGAGTGGATTAAAGCAAGCGAGAATCACTTACATTGGAGTGCGACTTCCACATTTAGTGGCAATGGGCTTGTAATCTGGGCTAAATTCAAGTCTTTCTTGAGGCACATTGTCAACCAACACACAAATCATAGTGATCCTCTTTTTAACAAGTGTGCCAATGGAAGTGACATTCCAGCTAGAAAGTGGCTAACCATTGGTATGTATGAGTTGGTGTGTACATTTGACTTTGTATATATATACATTTATTTTTAGGCTTTACATATATATACTCATTTATTCTTTTTATATAGATTCAACCCCACATACAAAAGTGTGTAATGCACTTACAAACAAAAGGTTGATGGAAGGAATCAAGAAAGCTTCCCCATTAGCACAAACCAGCTGTTTGGAAGGCTTTCATAGTGTACTTAATCACTTTTCTCCAAAGATGATTGCATATTGTTATGTTGGCCAGTACTGCAGGTTAGAAATGAATTATATTATAGTATCCTTATTGACTGGTATCAATTATTACATAGGATTTTTTTATCTTAGGCAGATAGTAATATTTCTATTATTTTTATTAGGCATATTTTAGCAGTCCTGCATTTTAATTTAGACCTTCGGAGAGACAACAAACTGAATGCTGACAACTCTGAACGGCTAAAAGTCACATATCCAAAATTCAAGAATGGAGATGCTACCATTCGAAGTGTCAGGGTTGCACAGAACTTTGGTAAGCTTTTTAGTACAAAAAGTATTCATGTCTTGTGTTTATTTAATAAATATTTTAATCTTTCTTGAAACATACGTGCAGGATATATATGAAGCATTCCTGACAGCTACCAAGGAGCAGTTGAGACGTGCAGAGCAAAAACTGAAAGGAATGTGCCCGTCTCCAATGAGCACCATGCTTGATAAACAAACAAAGGAAGATGCCATCAAGAAAAGATTAGAGAAGAGTCAAATTGCCATCCAAGATGTTCCACCCACTACTCCAGGTACCGGTACTTTCAAGACTACGATTAGATAATAGTAAAAGAAAAAGACACTGGTATTTCTTATGGTCAACAAAAGCCCATCAAACTATACGAGAAACTCTTAGACACTCTCAAGGCAGATGCTTCACTCTATGTCATTGACGCTTGCACTGGCGTAGGATCTTGTGGAGTGGCTTGTCAAGTGACAAGAAGAAAATGTATTATCATTGAAAAATCTGAAGTCAAAGCGAGGTTGATTAGCCAAAGATTGAAACAATGACTGCACTAAAACAGTAGTCGATCGAAGAATATAGAGTCATAGAAACATTTAGTTATGCCTTCAAATGCAATTCCAAAGCTGTCTGCGCTGCAAATGCACTACCATGTTGTCGCTGCAAATGCAGTGCCAAATTTGCTGCTGCAAATGCAGTCCCATATTTATCCCTGCAAATGCAGAGCCAAATTTGTCGCTGCAAATGTAGAGCCAAATTTGTCGCTGCAAATGTTGTCGCTGCAAATGCAGAGCCAAAGTTGTCGCTGCAAATGCAGAGCCAAAGTTGTCGCTGCAAATGCAGAGCCAAAGTTGTCGCTGCAAATGCAGAGCCAAAGTTGTCGCTGCAAATGCAGAGCCAAGGTTGTTGCTGCAAATGCAGAGCCAAAGTTGTCGCTGCAAATGCAGAGCCAAACTTGTCGCTGCAAATGCAGTGCCAAAGTTGTCGCTGCAAATGCAGTGCCAAAGTTGTCGCTACAAATACAGTATATGTGAGTGCTTCGTTCGTATTAAACAGATCCTGTGCGTCATCATTGATTATTCTGACCATTCTTTCTTTTAAAGCAAAGTACCCTATATTAGCTTCATATCCATTTAATGCATGTGTTTGTGCATCCTAATAAATATCACAAATCATAAGAAATACTATGTGTGAGTGCTTCGTTTTTTTTAAACGTTTCCATTGCAATGATCATATAGGCTATAATGTTTCTTCGTTCTTTTAAGGCAGAATTTTTCACCCGATATCATGTGCGTATATGTCCAATGCATGCGTTTTCTAGTTAATTTTAATAACACAATTCATGAATCAATACTTGTTTTAAACCAATCAATAAAAATATATACGAGTGCAACATCGCACTATCCAACGTACAGTCGGCATATTTTTACTTAACACCACCCTGCATAAACCCAACACGATATTTCCGCCAGGACACAAAATTACCGCTTGGATTTAGTTCCACGCCACAAGTATTATCAAGACAGTTAGAGGTAATATACATAACTTCACTCCAACTATATGGATGAGTTTAGTGACTTTGTTTTAAGCTGTTCAAAAACAGAAATGTCGGA
Organism: Muricea muricata; assembly: GCA_963855995.1. NCBI lineage: Eukaryota > Metazoa > Cnidaria > Anthozoa > Malacalcyonacea > Plexauridae > Muricea > Muricea muricata. Next base: position 5,487 of record CAWLCR010000052.1, on the reverse strand, counting down.
AAAGAGACACGTATTACTGGAACAGATTAACGGAGATATATTTTATAATATATCGTCATGGCCACGAGATATGGAATCTCTGTTCTGGCGAAAGCCTATTGGTGACCAACAAGCATTCCAACTGTTACTTTTTCTGGTTGGAAATGGATGTCCCCCTTGGTTGGCAACCCAGTGGATCCTATCCTCAACGTTTTGGAAAAAACAAAGACTATAATCAGACTAAATCAAATACAATGGATCCTTTCAAACTGTAGTAAAAAGAACAATATTTGGTTTTACTTTGACTTGCATTTTAAAAAATATGTGTACTTAGATGGCACGCCAAGATATTTGAAAAACTGACTATACAACTTAATTTAGCAATATTATACACTACATGAAAAATGATAAAATCTACCATTATCAGCTTTACACTCTGCAACGAGAGCGATCTGAAATGTGAGCGCTATTTTGTTCATAAAGTTATAAACGGATATGTTTAGCCTAATATATAGCTGCAACTTTTGCCCTATTGTCAAATAGGACCAATCGAAGGTAGAAAATCAAGGGTGCTAAATAAATGCGTTTTTTCAAGTTTTTAAAATTATTTTATGTATTAATTTGTTTCTAGGCAATTTAAATACTATGCCACAGTCATAGTGACATTTTTATGCACATATAAAGCACTGTCACGCGCTCACATTAAAAAACACTTATACTAAAACGTTTATAATTATTGTGCTCTTTGAAACTGTTTGCTTGGCGAGGTTGGTATTGTAATTTACAGTAGCTGCACAGCAAGTTGTAACCGGTATCAACTATTGTGTACCCTGCTCATAAAATAAATAAATGAACGCTGCAACTTAATTTCCAATACAAGCAAGAATTTAAATTATAGAAATTATTTGTCGATTTCTCGTCTAGAAACTTTAAGTAAAGAGCGCTTCTATTCACACTAAAGTGAACTGAAACTGAAGAGCAACGCATGTAACTTTGAGTCATCGAAGCCTGTGCCGGGGTAAGTCAAGTAGGATTTTAGCATACTTTACTGAATGTGGAAATTTTTTGATTGGTTGATGTCTTAATCTCCACAGGAAATACATTCATGTTACAATTCCACCGGGAACTGTTGATTTACATCCTCTGAAGGGAATCAAGCAGCCTCATGCATGATCCATCAAAAAAATTCCACGCATTGTGGCAAACCGTCGGTGTTAGAAAATTAAGTTAAAAAATGTCATGTACGTGTATGTGTACGTGTCATGCCAATGTCGATATTTGGTATATTAAACCATGTAGAAAATATCTCACGCGTAACATACATGCAGAAGTACGGTATTTTTGGAAAAGCTGCAGTTCCAAAATTAAAAATCATTCAAATCTATAATCCTGGCAAAAATTGTGTGGACAGTAAGCTTTCTAAGGACAGCGTCACATCTGCCTGGCGCTGATCTTCGTTTAATAAATCTCCCCTCTTCCCCCTCCTCAATGTTGTTGAATGTAATTTGTTGTTGCCAACAGCCAGTTTTCGTGATATTCAACATTGATTAGGGGGAAGAGGGAAGAGAAGGGAATTTTTTGACGAAGTTATAACAAGATGCGTGTAATTTGAGATCCGCGGGTGCTGTCCACAATAATTTTTGCCAGGATTGTAGCTCTACATAGCCCTACCCCGCAATCCCGCATTTGGTATTGCTGCACATGTTGTTAAAGCTCAGCGTTTCACAACAGGACCCCACAAAGCATGCGACATGTGATTTAGTACCGCAAAGCCGCTAAAGTGTTGTGTTTTCTGCATTTTGCATTAAAGAAACAGTGTGTATGCACAAGTTTGAAACGTTAATTTTTTATTTATTAAACGGCAAAAAATTGATGTGCAACTTCATTTTATGAAAACAATTTAAAGTTACACTCATACCTAATTTAAATTCTATTTTATCGTTTTGGTATAGTTAGGTGCTATATTTAAAATCTTTTCATGTTACATTTTTAAAGTTCATAGAATTCGTTTACACAAATCATTGTTTTTGCCCCAAATCAAGAAATCCCAATAATTAACAACACAAAATAATAAATGGATAACAGTTTTACTGCCACATGATTATGTCAAGAGCCCTTTCGTCATCATCTCATAATAGACACATTCAACCGAACCGATATATTCACACTTATTTTTATCGGTAGCTATAAGGCATGTAACGCATTTCCTGTACGCCTATATCCGATCGGCATTGTGACATTGTCTTCTTACATTATTTATCAAGACTCCCAGAGAGTTCACTTTGCATTTTTTCCTTTTTTCTAAACTTTATACTGTGTGTCATGGAGTAATTGGCAGCGCTGCAGCCTACAAATTTCATATACATATTTATATTTTCTTCAAAACAAAATTTAAGTGATTAATGTTTTATGCTGTCAGGAAAACAACATGTATGTGTCACTATGCGCTACTCAACAGTTTATATTCCTCCTTTGATAAATGATACGCACCGCACTGGTTGCCCGACATAAAAACAAAAGCCAGTAGCAGGGTTTCTCTTATAAATTATAGCTAAATAAAAATTCATTGCATTACCGTAAAAATGTTGCATCAACTGTTTGTTAACAGATAATTTGAAAGCTATCTAATTGCTATTCCCTGACATAAACATTTGCAGTGGCAAAGCCAGCCCGATTTTTAGTCATGCTAGCTATGCAAATATTCCTACGTTCAAAGATTGTAAAAACAATGAATTTCTTAAGAAATGATAATGAAAAATGATAATTATTCAAAATTTACATGGCATAACCAAATTGTGGGGCTGACTTCGCCACTGATTATTTGCATTTGAACAACCAAAATGTCCACTGGATAAACAGAAATGCCCAGTGGACATTCTTATGTCCATTCGTCCAGTGGACCAATGGACATAGTCTGATAGCAAGCACTCTGAAGGTAGAAGTCACAGTATTCTGTCTATTGAACAACCAAAATGTCCACTGGACACAGAGAAATGTCCATTGGACATTCTTATGTCCATTCGTCCAGTGGACCATTGGACCAATGGACATTAGTCTGATGGCAAGCACTCTGATGGCAGAAGTGACAACCATAATGTCCAATGGACACACAGAAATGTCCATTGGACATTCTTATGTCCATTCGTTCAGTGGACCGATGGACATTGTCTGATGGCAAGCACTCTGAAGGCAGAAGTCACAGTATGCTGTCTATTGAACAACCATAATGTCCACTGGACTTGGAGAAATGTCCATTGGACATTCTTATGCCCATTCATCCAGTGGACCAATGGACCAATGGACATAGTCTGATGGCAAGCACTCTGATGGCAGAAGTGACAACCATAATGTCCACTGGACATATAGAAATGTCCATTGGACATTCTTATGTCCATTCGTCCTGTGGACCAATGGACCAATGAACATAGTCTGATGGCAAGCCCTCTGATGGCAGAAGTGACAACCATAATGTCCACTGGACACACAGAAATGTCCATTGGACATGCTTATGTCTATTCGTCCAGTGGACCAATGGACATAGTCTGATAGCAAGCACTCTGATGGCAGAAGTGACAACCAGAATGTCCACTGGACACACAGAAATGTCCATTGGACATTCTTATGTCCATTCGTTCAGTGGACCAATGGACATAGTCTGATGGCAAGCACTCTGATGGCAGAAGTGACAACCATAATGTCCACTGGACATATAGAAATGTCCATTGGACATTCTTATGTCCATTGGACATTCTTATGTCCATTCGTCCTGTGGACCAATGGACCAATGAACATAGTCTGATGGCAAGCCCTCTGATGGCAGAAGTGACAACCATAATGTCCACTGGACACACAGAAATGTCCATTGGACATGCTTATGTCTATTCGTCCAGTGGACCAATGGACATAGTCTGATAGCAAGCACTCTGATGGCAGAAGTGACAACCAGAATGTCCACTGGACACACAGAAATGTCCATTGGACATTCTTATGTCCATTCGTCCAGTGAACCAATGGACATAGTCTGATGGGAAGCACTTTGATGGCAGAAGTGACAACCATAATGTCCACTGGACACACAGAAATGTCCATTGGATATTCTTATGTCCATTCGTTCAGTTGACCAGTGGACCAATCGACATAGTCTGATGGCAAGCACTCTGATGGGAGAAGTCACAGTATTCTGTCTATTGAACAGCCATAATGTCCATTCCTCCAGCGGACGAACGGAAATTTCCAATGGACATTTAAATGTCCATTGGACATCTTGCAAAGGTATTGGACATTAATCTTATGTTGTGGCAGCAACAAGTGATGGAATGTCTGTAAACCGAAAATTCTTCCGATTGCAAAAGCATATATCTGGTAAGGATGGAGAAGAGAAGCTTCTAGTGTGCTATAAGCCGGTAAACCTGTTCTCGCCCCAAAAAACTATCTGGTTTTTAGCAGATGTAACTCACTTGATGAAAACAACAAGACGTCGATAAGAGGTATGATATATGTTAAGTGGAGTACTAGAAATACATGCATGCAGCAACCCCTCGCCAAGTACTTACCAAGCACGCAACTCTATTTTCGGAATTACATGAAGTATTTGTATGGGTTGTTGTCATAGCAACACGAGATTTGTTATTCTTTCTGTATATTTTTTCAGAATGACAAAATATCAGTTTTTAATCCTTGTTTTACTGACAATTTTTTTAAATTGCACAACATTTGTCATCGGTATGTTATTACGCCTAATGTACAGTAAGCTTAAATTTGGTATAAAATACGACCTATTAATTACATTAGACGTTTTGAAATATTTATGAAACTAAATTTTTAACATAAACTTTGAGTTTGAAATAAAGTAGTTTCAAGCCAATTTTGTATCTTCACTCATATTCTTTTACATGTAAAGTTCGTCAATATTTTGAAATACATTAATAAGAAGACAGTCTTGCATTTACAAAACATAAACTTACTCTGCAATTTAAACAGTGAATAGACTGGAAGAGTACTGCTACGCCGGCCTTTATAAAGCATTAAAACACAAGTATAAATACGCATTATCAACAAACTTGCCTTGTGTTTCACGCCATAGTCAATTCCTTGCGCTTCTCTGTATTTTCCCAGAATTAATCTCTCTTCAAGAGTCTTGTCGCTGTCGTATTCGTCTCAGTTCTCGCCTTTTCGGATGCCTTAAGTGTTTGCTACTCCTGATAGTCCGCCATATTCTTGAGATCATAACCACCCTTCGTTGGTTGTGAAAGTTGCCAAATCTTTTTGCAAAAATTTAGATATTTGCTGTCAGTTGAATTCGTGATTAATCAATCTCAACAATCAACAATAGCCATTCATGATAGTCCGCCATATTGTTGAGGTCAGGGATGACGTCATGACATACCAAACTTACTACCTAACTACCACGAGCAAGGACTTTGAACTCCGCTAGTGCGAAATTGGTAACCCTCGCCCCGGGCTTACGCCCGGAACGGCGCTTCGCGCCGTTGGCTCGGGCGTAAAACT